>JAUELE010126285.1:0-14321 GCA_031471655.1 Diodora aspera
AGAGAGCACGAGAGGGGGTGACCCCCCTCTTTTACGAAGAAAATGTTTAATTTTACCAACGAAATAAAGCGATTTCCTGGCATATTTTTTTTAAATATCATAATTGAAAACATTCTTCCCATAGCTATCTACGGCCATGAAAACAATCTATTTCAAGTCACATTATAAGGGGTGAATCCAGGTGGGGTGGCGCTGAGTTCCATAGTTATGTCTGGGCCAGAAGTACGAATCCCTTAACAGCGTATCTAGAAGCCTCCTTATGAACATTTTAAGGAAACGACTCCATTTCGCACCTTCTGGCGAAAATTTAACTGCTATTTACAGCCTTCTTTAACAGCAGAGGCTCATGCTTTCCACATTGCAAAATGGGGGAAAGGGGGAAGGAGGGGTGTTTCGAGCTCCCGGAGCCCCCTAGATCCCTCAATGAATGTTATGTTGTGTGCAGTGCAAACAACTTACATATTGGAGATCGTCGCCGCCTTCTCTTGGCAGAGGGATCGGAGTTCAAGCTTTCTTCTATCAGCGCAATTACTCTCTTCTCTCCATCATGATTGTCTTCGACTTCTTCCCTCATGAAGCCCTGCCTCATTCTTTCCTCCCGACTATCATCGTCACGGTGCATTGCCTTGATGACAGCTGACGCGGCGGCCGCCATTTCATCCTGAAATATACAACAGATGATTCTGAATTTCTGTCATGTACAAAACGTGCGATTCTTAGCAGTAACAATAAATTAACCATCCTCGAAATCCAGGCCTTATTAGACTCCGCCAACGTTCCATAATATGCCCTGGAATCACTCCTATTCATGACGATCGTCCTGCGCCGGGCGTTTTGACCAATCAAAAGTTTCAACAGCGAAAGCTTGCGTCCAATCATATGGCGCGTCTCTCTAAACACTCGGCGAAGTAAATTTTATCAAAAGTTACTTCTCGTGCAGTGAATGCATATTTCTTTGGTTGGCTATATTAATTAGATTTGGACTTTCCATACACACAAAACGACTATGGTCAATAGGAGGGCATATGACGGACCATTGACGGAGTCATATATGCCCTGAATTTCGAGGATATTATTTAACGAGAAACCACTGCTCATTTTATTAATAATATAATCTCAAGGTAGTTAGTATTATCTATCATTTCGATTGAAAATAAAGATATGTTTTACGATGACTTACTTTGCATATTGTTTTGATCTTGTCTTCACTCAGGTACTTCAGAAAGGCGCCTAACTGAGCCAGTCGCTCTCGCTTACAGAGCCATTTGCTGGAAATATAAAAATTTAAACATTTATTATTGAACATAAGGGGATCGCTCAATCTCGCTTGCTATCATAAGAAAGGAACGTTCAGTAAAGGGCCCACTTCCACCAAGCCTTTAACGACTAGCGCCGATCATCTCGGTAACAATTTAGTTTAGTTCCACAAAGCGATTTTCGGGCTATTGTAACTTCGAATTTGTTACTAAAATCTGAACCCTTCCAAAACGAAGGAAAATAATTCCATGGCAACAAGACAGAGTTATCCCCCTTGATAATAATAGCAGACGACTTTGCATAATAGAATGGCATATATTTCCATTATAATAGTAGCCTAACAATAACTCCCTTTGGGTTCAATAATTCGAAAGCGCACTTAGCACCTTATTGTATTATTAAAGTTGGATACGTGCTCTCGAATGCGAAGTAGATCTGGTGCTATATGTGTGAATTATACAAACTAAACTTTAAATCATGCATTGTAAAAGTGTGTGTCTCATTAAATAACGCCGTATTCCCTTTGTCCCGGTAGACGGATTTATTCTCAACTTTCAAATAGCCAGCCTCATTCCGAAGAATGTTCAATCGAGTTCCGAATGCTTTCTGAGAGTGAGCCAAAGTGTGAACTTTACCACGTATCCAACTTTAACGCATCCATATGTGATTCACACCCGTACAACATCACTGTACAACACTTGGAAACTCACGAGTCTTGTTCTTGCACACGGTTCACAAGTGCCAGGGCCTGTGAGCGAGTTAGGGGGACTTGGGAGAAGCCTTGAAGATTCCTCATGAGTGCGTCCCCTGGGAATCGCTTGATAAGACTCGGGGACATACCCAACATCAGGCCGGTCATCTTGGCCACCTTCTTGTCGTCCCAGTCGATGATGGGGTCTGTCATCTACATAACATTTGACATGATTTACTGCATATTCTTGCGTGTGTGCATGCTTAACTTTAGATATCCGACTACATAAATCAAAGAGTAACAGAATCTTCAACATCAACAAACCCAGCAATAAGCTTAATGATGATAATTGGTTACCAACATTTGACATTTACATTGTTTCGAGGGGTTCGAAGGTCCGATGGCCAATTAGTCCGATATCCCACTGGTCTAACCCTAATCCTAAAAATATTCTTATCCTAAACATGCACTAATCCTAAACCTAACCTTAACAAAACATAATCCAGTTATGACCCTAACCAAACCCTTCCCCTAAACTGAACCCTATGGCCAAAGTAAACTGCATTGTCGGACTTTAGTCGGACTTATGGGAAAACCCCATATTTTCTCTAAAAGATCCGATGCAGAGAAGAATTGGAACAAATACTCAAATATCGCTTTTATTCTTTGCGATCATATAACCCGACGAGAACCTGCAGGACACAAGAAGAGCCTAGCACCCAACCCACTGCCCTCGAAAACCGGAACTAGAAATAGCTTACAATATATTCGTCTGAGCTGAGCATAGCTTCCGCTTTCCTGGTCAAGTACATGAGGTGTTTCCGGCTGATCTTGGTCTTGGGGCCATGATTCATCGTGGTCAAGAAGGCTTCTCTGGCTGACTGGGCCATTTTGATCTTGTCAAACTGAGCCGCCGGGCTGAAATCAAGTCAATTTTGGTCACAGACTGATGGACACAGTACAGTACTCTTGCCTTGTTGTGCATGGTAGCATTAATACCAAATGTTTCAGATAGGTTACTTGCTATGGCGCTATGATATGATTAACTAAAAGTTTTAAACATTGTGTTTGAACACACATTTATATAATAGAAAAATGGCCGGGTATTTGATTGCGATACATCCGGGCCGTGGAGCTAACAGCCCCCCCCCCCCCCCGGAAATGATTATTGATCTTGCACTAAGCGGAACATTTGTATATGAACACTTACAGGTATTGTAAGAAAGGAGCCATCTGCAGGATTTCATTTTCATCCATTTCCACCGACTTCTGGTTGTCAAAGTCAAAAGCTTCTTGAATCTTGAGGGACATAGCTTCCGACTGGCAACGAAACAACATCATGATAAATGCAGTCTAGTAACAACGATCTCACGATAATGTTTCACGTGCTTCTACATTCGTTTCTTTAATTTAATCGCTGTATTATGTAGCCTATATTTTGTTTGTTACCTGCTAAACATTGCGTAGATGAAAGATGCAACATCTGAGCAATGCATCGGAGCAATGCTGACTGGAGTGTTGTCAATGTAGCACGGCACATGGGCGTCCATCGTGCAACAATATACAGACTTGTTGAACACAAAAATAAAGCCAATACAATGTGAGACCGACAGTGAAGTGAGCGGCCGAGGGTGAAGGCGCAAGGACAGGATCGCTACATTGTAAACTCCCATTTACGCAATTGTTTTCTCCAAGCGACATTTAGAGCTCGACAGACGATTTGTAACCACTACAGACCCATTTCGGCAAGCATACGTGTAGCTCGTCTATGATTTAAGAGACCAAGGATTGAATTTCCGTCGCCTCTATCTATGCTCTCTTTTAACTGTACGCCATCGACGTCAGCGTTTGGCATGGGCTCAGCAACATTGAGAATTGAGACATGCACAATGGCAGAATGTGGTCTTCACGGATGAAAGTCGATTTTGAGTCCATGTTGATGATGGACGAGTTAGGATTTTGCGCAGATAAAATGAACGTATGTCGCGTTTCTTTTAAAAACAAAGTATATATAACCCAATATAGAGGATATGCAGGTGCGGCCAGATAACTATAAGAACGGGCAAATGTTTATGAGTACATCATAATAATTACAAGTTAAAGATTACATTTTGTAAACACTAGCAAGGTCGGTGGGAGCTCGGACATTGCCGTCGCCACTGAGGATGCGTCGAGAAACAATAGCTTCACATTTTGATATTTGTATTTAATACATGTTTCTGTGATTTGGTAGCAATACCGTTGAGTTATTCTAGATTACAGTTAACCGATTATATACGTTTGAATGGTATTGTAACCACACTTACCTTCCATACGTTCATCATTACTACATCATATATTTTGACATGTTACATCAAATAACATCATGGGGTCAAAATAATGTATCATTGCATCATCGATCCATATGCAATTTTATAATTATCATATTAACAGGGCGTGGTCAGAGGGAGCGGGGAGGGCCGTCAGAGGGAGCGGGGAGGGCCGTCAGAGGGAGCGGGGAGGGCCCTAGTCCCTGCCTTCGAGAGCCACCCCCTGTTTCTCTCCGCAAATGATAAGACAGAATTGTGTAATTGTGATTATCATTAATTCACCCCAATAACCCCACCAAACGTAACCTGCCTCACTCTCCCCCACCGCCTCTCTGAGATGTCATTGGCAAGCCACCGTAGCATTTAATCATTTAAGCATTCGTTATCCTTTTTCTAGTATGTCCTTGCACCCACGCCTTCTAACATTTAATCATCCTAATTCTACTATGTTCTTGCAGCCAATGGGAGAAGCATTAGCTCACCTTAGCTCGGGACAGGTCGTCCTCGTAGTTGCCCAGGGTGGAAGCGAGGTTCAGGACGCTCATCTTGTCGATGGGCATGTTGGTGATGTCCTCCTCCGACATTCCTATTACCAGACGTCCGAGTCGGCGTAGGTCGTCAACGTTGAAGTTGCTGTTGGGTGTTTGCAGCTTGTGGTACAGAACGGAAGCCTATAACACATCATTGCAATAGAATTAGCATTTTGGGAAAAGGGCTGCATATTCGGTTGTGAGACTATACCGTTTGTACTAGAGGTGTATAGAGGGCCCTTAGAATCAGGATCTTCAAAACAATATTAGTACATCCAAAGATAATAAGAGATCGGTTCTTTTTGGGGCTATGCCTGTTTTCAATAGTTTCCTGCGTATTTTTTCCGAGTGTGTTACGTAAGTTAAGATAATTAAGATACATTATGAACGGTGCTGTAGTTTACGTCAGACATTTTCATACACACAGTGTTTGTTGAAAACTATAGAAGATCTGTGTGAAGTTTTCTCAGCAACGTTTCAGTATTTTTGAACAAACACGGTTTTCCGGTACGATGTGAAGGAGGTAAAGAAGCAATAAAGAATGTTGAGTGCGGAAGAACGGTTTGTCTCAACCTGACCAGTACACTCCAGCATTTAGGACAGACCAGGGAGGAATGCAACCCGCAAAAGAAGTTCCCTAGTTAATGCTGTTTTGCATAACATTTGGCTGAAACAGAGGGAGTGCGCACGCCCTGCACCCAACCCCACCCCCGTTGAATCCGCTTGTGCACTCATATACATTAAACACAAGTATTCTAACCAGACTGGCTCTGAGCTTCAGCTTGGCGATGTCCGCGATCTGGTTCTTGATGGTGTCCCTGTCAAACATCCCCATGTCCTCGGCGCCAAGAGCATTGGCAAATTGAGAAAACCGCAGCAGATTACTGGGCAGTTTGTTCATGTTTCCTGTTATAGCCTGTAACAAAGCGTTTTAATAGCAGTAACGTGCATTCTATTACAATCAGAAATACATACACAGAATAGACTCGCTTTTGGGGTAATATTCTTTAACAAATACTGAATCTCTTCCATCTTTCCTTTTACAGTTATAAGGGACTGGTCCGTTAGGGGGCGGGTTGATAATTGCTGACAAGTCGCATAAAATGTAACAAAACCATGTTAGATGGTGGCACGATAAATCATAATGAAGCTCCAGTAAAATGACAGTCTTTGTTAGGGGCCATAAAAAATGACAGGCTTCGTGAGGGGTGATGACAAAATATGTGGTGGGTTAACAAAATTTGCAACATGTCCTGAAGACATTTTATCAGCCTCCAACCAATAAAGGCGCAAAAGTTTTAAAGGTAAGGTTTTCAGACCTAATTGCGCGTACGTTGCAGTCTTTACACCAGCGTATGCAAATATCAGGAAAGAGATTTCAATTACATATTAGCTTTATCACGCCATGTGCATAGAACGGGTGGCAAACATAAACTTTAGACATCAACTGTTGTCCCAACTAAGATTTGAAGGGTCGAGAACCAGTTAGGTGAAGGTGCTATCTACAGCGAAATATCTCGTCCACGACAAATACCCACAAATATTTAAATAGCTGAGTAGATGAAGCTTACCTTATAAGTGAGGATCTTCATCTTCCAATCGTCTAGATCCAGCATGTCGAGATCGTCCAGGGTTTCTGTGATGACGTTGTCGGGTATTTCGTGAATCTCATCTGCAACCAAAGCTTTCGCCAGCTTCCCAACCTCACGTAGTTTGGCAGCTGTGAACTCTCGGAACTGAAAAAAACCCCCCATTAATTGAAATAAATGTAACGGTTCATGAGCCCCGTGTTTATCCAGATACTTCAAACTAGGACTGCTACGGTTCACCGCGATGCATTGAGAACCGCGATACGTTCAGCTGTATCGCGATTCGGTTCACGTTGACGACGTTTCGGTTCGGTTCAAATCTGTTTATCGGCAAGTAGAACCCTTACTAAGAATTATGTTTTTAGCTTGGTCAAGGTATTTGACTTCACATCTGAGCTATGTTTACTTGGGTCAAGGAATTTGACCAATGACTTTGGTGTTATTTTTAAAACGTGGTCCAGATATGACTTGTGAACGTCATTTTCATGTAATTTCTGTTGCATTGCCATGGTTGATTTCTGACTACTGTGATCAGTATTTTGCAGTGCAAATATATATTTCGTTTACTCTTCCCTCTTGCTCTGTATCGTATCGAAATGAACCGAACCGTGAAGTTGATACTGGGATAGAGTTAGTGTATCGTTGCAGCCCTACCTCAAACCAGTTGTAAAGGGAGATCTCCTGCAGGAGAATCAGGCAGCGATAAAGGAAAACACTAGATTTGTTTAATACCGTCACTGTTTTCTGCCTGTTCACACAAACATTGGAGTTTATGAACTTTTTTGTTAGTTCGCCAACAGTGTAACAACTTTAAGTTCTATTTTTGTTAAAGCCGTTCCAATAAATGCCTGTAGCAAATGTTTTTGTTTTTTAGCCGCGTTTACAAGACCACTTGTACTTATGGGAGTATGTTTGCTGATGTAAGTAAAAATACTTAAGATCAGTAAAGTGGTCATGTAAACGGGTTTCTGTATGTAAGTAAAATTACTTCAGCAGCAAATTTGCACGACCTCCGGAGGTGATGCAAAAGTATGTACTTATGTAAGTATTTTAATCTGTAAGCAAACAGTGTCATGTAAATGGGTTTTTGATTTACATAGGTGAGCAAAGTAATTGCGTAATGTCTATAAATAATTTGTTTCTCATTTTTTCCAGACAGTCACGTGAATGTTTTCTCGTTTTAATTATCTGGGTTTTCGAACATAAGATTTTTGTCACAGACATGGCTGGAGTTGGACGAAAAAGAGGTTTAGCCTGGTCTGATGAAAAAAACGAATGATGAGAGTTTTGTGTAGAAAGCCATATCTATAACCAATTCAAATGTGACGCCATCAGTGTCAACAAATTTTATATACTCCTGGGTGATAAATGTCCATGTGAACGCATAGCAAACTTTTGCTTTTAATTTCACAAGTATATTTGCTCAACATGTAAAAATAATGATGGAGTAAATGTGTGCATGTAAACGCAGCTTAAGTAAGCTGAAAATCATAACGTGTGTATATCAGTTCTGACATCTCCTAAAATGATTATACTTTCGAAGTAAACGGTTTGCATCACCTTATGCTTTTGTCTCTTTAACCATTCCCTAAAACTAAATGGTATACTTTCTTTTGATCTCCAGTTCATTACTCCTGTACTGGAATAACAGCACAATTAAACTCACAACATACCTGTCCCATGTTCAGTTTACCCAGGAGCGTGCGTGCCTGAAAATAAGTATTAAAAAATCAATTATCATCAAATTGGTATTACTCATATTTTATCAAATATCAATATCGTTACCTATGGGACTACAATTTATGCGCGATGCCTACAATATGCTTTTTATAACGTGGTCACTTCTCCCAGATATACAAGCTGGAATCCTCAGTCCATAATCCTAGAATCCAAAAGCCTCCAAAATCTGAAAAGTTTTGAATGCTGAGGTGGAAAATCCACAGGTAGAGTCATTACCCGTGTCCATAAATTCTCAATTATTTCAAGTTTATATAAAACTACCTTCAGGGTATACTGGATTATGAAATGTATATACATGCAAATGGATATAGTGTTTGGGTCTCATCCCCAAACTGTCCAAGTTTATAGATGCAAATATGCAAGTATACCAAAATCCAAAATCGGAAACACTTCCGGTACCAAGCATTTCAGATAAAGGATTCTCAACCCCGAAAAATAATAATAAGACCTCTTTATGTCTTATGGAATCAGTTCGCCAACTGGACTTATATTAATTTCTATGAACTAATCTATCATGTCTATTTTTCCTTCCAGCATCTGTACACATCTTGCTCACAATCGTAAACGAGCGAAATAGAGAAAAGAGAAACAGAGAATGTAATCTCTTTCACTGTCGTTGCCTGATCTGACCAAGATAAGTTAGTCCAGCATAGTTCATTATCACTATCAAGATAGAAGAAGTAGATATAGGTTCTTGGGCATTATACCTTGGAATATTCGAAGTCTACATCTTTAATGGCTCTAAGTGCCCCAGTGACACTGTCCGAGGCCAGGTCATCGAAGAAGTCCATGCCGCAGCCCACAAGGATCGGCCCCATGCTGATCAGTTTGTCCTTGGTGATGTCGTCGTCCTCATCCCACTCAGGGGCTTCTCTCAGTTTGCGGCAGATTGGACGAGCCTAGAGACAAATACAAACATGTCAAAAGAGCCCAAAAGAAACGATTCACAGAAAAAAACGGATTTCAACCTTCACTCCTGTTTGTGTGTCATTGTTCATAGAATCTACTCTCACTTTCGTTGAGTTGCATTTCATTTGCATCGTGCTTGTATAAATGTCTCTTGAATAAATATACTGCCGGGCAAAGAAACGATGCCAAGATGTTGAGAGATTGCGATTGCGTTTGATATGCAAGAGATATCCCTTAAAGATTAGGAAGTTTGATCAATGACATGATGTCAGTCACATTGCACTCGTTGAAATCCAAGCATCCTTTTGATCAGCTATGACAGAAAGACGTACAGGAAAACAACTGAAATCATTTGGTATAGTTTCTTTTGCCCGGCAGTGTAGTTTTGTTCTTCTTCAGTAGTGTCTGGAAGTCTTGATATAGTTTGTTTTGGGCGTCAGTATACATCCGACCGCTAACGATGATGCGTGTGCATGGGGGAAGGGGGTTAAACAACGTCAGAAGAGGTGACCTCAATATGACTGTCTATAATGTTTGTTCAATGTTCTAGCAGAAGTTTATTATTTGTTATATTAAAAATATCCCTGCAGTTATTTATAACAACAAAAGCATGTCCGTAAATCCGGCCCAGATGCATATGTTTGTTCCAGATTGTATTAAGGACTTTCAGGGAGCATGCAATAAGTAATATCTTTTGAATGAAACATTAGTGTTTTTCATTACGTGTTGCCAAGTAACCCTATCCCATCCTCTACGTTTGCTATGGTCCTGTAATTAGAATAGTTCAATTCAGTATCTAGCCTAGATGTTCTAAGAGACCTTTAATGCCCAAATATACACATGTGCTTAAACTACACTGCGTTACCTCATCTTCGTCAATATCCATTAGGCTGATGTCGGGCAAGGCTTCGGCCAATACTCCTGCGTCCAGAGAACGAAGAAGACGATGGTCATTTTTCATAAATGGCATCATCCTGAAATCAGTTATTTCAAAACCCTGCAAAATCTGTTTTTCATCCACAAACATCCAATGTTATTGTCAACGACAAGATTCCATTCGTCATTGTTCGTAAATTCAGTAACACAATATAGCCAGGGCCGTATCAAAGCTAGCTTTAGGGTAGTGTCGGATCAACTATCACCCGGGCCTCTAGGCTAAGCACCAGGGCCTCAGAATAGATATGAAAAACATCTATGCTCGTGTGATGAAATATCATCCAAAATACACACGTTATTACTCAGTTAACCCATTTTCTTTTGGGTCTCGAACCCCAACCCTTCCGGGCCCAGTTAGCCTAATGGTTAATCCGCCACTGCCTAGAGACCTCCAGCAGCTGGGGGCCACCAGATTGAGTCGTGTTCATTGTTGGCCTTTGAACCTATTACTGAGGGCCCACATACCTAAAGACCAGGGCCCTGTTTCACAAAGCAACCGTAATGCTAAGTTGATCGTAAATCCTTAAGATCACTGATTCAACTGATTAGCAATCCACTAGTTCATATCAAATTTGAGTTTTACAACAAGATCAGTCTTATAATGTCATGCTGATCATTTTGAATGCCCATTTGCGATATGTTACTCGGGTAGTTTAGAAAATACAGGACGACTTACGATCAATCTTAACTAAGATCGTTTTGTGAAACGGGCCCCAGGACTGTTAAGTACAACAGAATGTGATGTTTTTAATGAAACATAAGAAAGTCATGATACTGTTAGATTGGAGTCAAGGTATGGTGTTAGCATTAGTGAGTTACCTTTCTTTTCATCATCTCACCAAATTACCATGCAGATCTGCTATAACATTTATCCTCTATATTGTGGGCAGATCTTGTCAGGAACACAATATCCATGTTATAGGGGGGATCACTGCGTATCCAATTGAATCTCCATGAGATTCCCACAAAATAAAGTGTGTACCGAATATATGACCTAATAGGCACCCCAAACCTAATAAACGCCCCCCACCCCTCCCCATCACAAAACCCCCTTTGAATGTTAACTTGGTTTGGCGTCCTGGGCGCTTATTAGGTTGAATACGGTATATATACACCGGTAAGGGTCCATAAAAATATTAGTCTGCATTGGAATTCATGAGTTTTCTGAATGTTATATTGACTAAATATATTTCATCTAAGGAAGAAAAGAGCTGTATATATAAATATATTTAGTGAAAAAATATGATTTTTAGATCTACCCACCCACATCCTGTTTTTCAGATGAAAAGATTAATAAACTTATACTTTTTATGGGTTAATATATGCAGTGGAGGAATAACCATTTTGTAGGCTGAGTAGGCTTAAGCCTAGTGGTCCAAAAGGGGCCAGAGAGCAAAACAAATGGTTTAATGGAGTGTACTACCTTTGAATATTTGTTTTCCATATTTCATATTTTTATATATTCAAAGAAGGAAGGAGTGGGGTGCAAGGTCAGGATAGCCTTGGAACCCAGGCCCTGGTGCTCATCCTTGGTTGTAGTTAATCCACAACTGTATATATATATATGGCAGTTGATCCACTGTTTCAGGGAAACCTCTTTCTGATGCAGTGCTATTGTACAAGAACAAGTCTGAGACTTTGGCATCCGTCGTCGGAGTGCGAAACTTCAAGGTGTACACTGACTTCATGTTCTCAACCGTGTTGGCCCATTATCAGCTGTTCACATATGTGTTTACAAGACAGAGAACAGCAAACATTCCTCATGTCTCAGTCGATGTCAATGTTCCCATACCACCTGAGGAGCTGAAGACAGGGACAGTCCAGCATATATGGGAGTATGAACAACTAATCGAGGACCTAGAGGACAAGGAGATGAGGAGAGTGACTGAGAGAGCCTTACAGAAGGAAGATGAAATGTCAGGCATCAAACTGCAAGAACAGGACATTAAGACAAAAGTAGCATCTCTGTCACAAGATGACTTTACTAAAGAGGTATACTGCTAGTTCTCTTATCAGGCATTTTCTTTAAAATTGTGCAACAGTACGGGCCACTTTTTTGGGGACCTCCTAGTCTTCCGAGCCACTGGAGAGTCATCCCTCATAGAGGAGTAACATAGAGTAACTGTATTATATTGCCTTGATGTTGACTGCCATGCTCTTCATTATTAGTATAACTGATTATTAGGGTACTGTGACCTCACATAATTGATGGATCCCAAATATCTTCAGAAGTAATGACGGAAGCTCGTTGAATATTTCTCAAAAGGGGTACAACCTCAGTAACCCAATGCTTGTCGTAAAAGGTGACTAAAATGGGGATCTCTTGCTTTCACTTTCCTTTCTGTCGATCCCTTTTATGAACTATTTTTTCACTCGATGTGCACCTTGCACATTATGTTGTGTTATGGCTGAAATATTACTCTTGCAGCGTGAAGCATCATTTCAACTTTCAACTTTACTTTAATCAAAATGTATGAGAAAGACTACTAGTATGTGCATAACTGGAGGTGTTTTTGGACACAGTAACTACCAATATAGCTGCTGTTCTAAACATGCGAATATGTCATAAAAAGTATATATGTTTTGTGTACCGGTAGTATATTTGATATTGTAAATAACTGAATATGTTGAATATTTCACTTGTCAAAAGTGTATAATTATATTTACATGTATACGTAAAATAAAGCAGGTTCCTTCATACAAACATCCTGTATCTTTACAGTATGTATTCTATTCTAGAATCTGGCTGAGTTAGTGAGAGATGTGTTACACACCTACACAACATCAACAGCGGAGAGTCTGAAATCATCTGTACAGGAAACTGGAGAGGATGTGGAGCTGATGTTTCTGAAAACCAGTGTACCTCGTCCTCAGGCACTTGGTTAGTTCTTCATTCTGTCACGCAAAGTCAAGTGTTTTTGTGACTTAACAAGATGCAGAAGATTTACAGGCAGTTGTTTGGATCAAAACTTGATTCAAATGTTTTATATTAAGACAAACTAAAGACTGTAACTGTTCTAATTCCATTTTAAAAATCAATTTCCTTAACAGTAACTGTTCTAAATCGGGTATTAAAATCAATTTCCTTACTTACACTGAAACCAATTTTGATATCTTATTTGCTATGATTATACTTTAATTAATCTTTGTGAAATATAACACAAAACAATTTCCAATGATGGTTTTAAGATAATTCAAAGTTTAATTTGAGCAGTTTGTCTATTTTATGTCAGTTATACAAAAGGAGAGTTAACCAATAATATTTGCTTGTAAGTAACTATTAACATTTGCGAATACAACTTTCAGGTGCCCCACCACGCTACAGAACAAAGCAACCGCTTACTCCACCCACAAAATCGGCCGGAAAAAGCCATCAGAACAAGTCCAGAGACTCGGCGCGCTCAAATCGAGGGAATCATTCCCCAAAATCCCCTAAAACCAAGTAGTTTTAATTACTTAATGATTAACTGAAAGCATTCTCTGTGATTGTTTACTGGCTGTGATTGATTGACTTGAGTGCAATGACACTAATTAGTTATCTTGATGATTGCTGATACGTGATGCTGTGTTATGATGTATTGCATGAAATACAATTATTGTGCATCAGTTAATGAATCTGCTAATGAAGCCTAGCACAGATGTGCAATTTTGAGTTCAGTTGCAGCAATCATGAAATCGCTTGCCCAGTGTGCCCCAACACTCAAGAACCCAGCAACGGATCACTCCAACGCTATCAGTTGATCATGTGACTTCCATGGTCGAGGCCAGTTTGTATTGTCGTGTGGTATACATATGAATGCATGTAGACTGAGCAAGTAAAAACATCTCACTCCATGATATTACCAGACAGGTCACACTAAATGAGTGATCAGGTGTTTATTTGATTTTGTCCTATTCCTTGCGAGTGACTAATAGTTCCATTTGCGCACACCCGCAGACTAGAGATTTTTCCCCTGCAACTCAGCAACAATTTTAGATTTCAGTGGCAAGCAATTCAAAATCACCAGCCTGTGCTAGGCTTTATGTAGCAGCATGTGTACAAAAGGAATATAAAATCCCTTTTTGAATACAATTTATTTAAAATGTAAATGTAAAGTTGTTGCTTTTGTAAGCTGCAATATGTATTCTTGCACGATATCAGTTTTATTGTCACTATTTACAAAATAAAATGTTCACAAACATTCAATATGGGCTCTCAGTTCATCCAGTACTGGCATCACCTTGTTTGGAAATTCAACCTGCATGTGTACCTGTCCCCATAGGCGTATGGGCACCCTCAGAGTTGGGGGGGCAGTGACCCTTTTGCCCGAAAAATGAATGGGCACCCTCGGAGTTGGGGGGGGGGGGGGGCGCAGTGACC
>JAUELE010126395.1:3654-23572 GCA_031471655.1 Diodora aspera
GTCAAACAATTCCAAACATTAAATCTAAATTGGATCCCGTTATTTTTGATCTATACTTTTGTCAAGGACCAAATGGTTAAGGGACTTTACAGCCTTAGGGTCTTGACAAAAGTCCAGTTTTGACCATTCACAATCTACCTGGGGTTGCCCCCTACATATTTTGGTATATTTAACCTTATTTTAACAAAAAATGATTACGTTGTAAATTCGAACCAGTTTTGTCTCGTCAGAGAACGGTGACATCGAAGTGATGTTATAGAATTCTGTCCGGTCGTTGCGTCGGGAGTTCACCTTCCAAACTCTAATAATGCTTCCAGGAAGCATCGGAATTCAAGGCACTGGTTCACATTTGGTCGAACTCCCACAATGAAAGTCTAATCGGGCAGATTTGGATGTCTCTAGCCATTAAAATCGTGACAAAGGAATTTTGTGGGAAAACACCAAAGCTATTTCACTAACTGCTTGTTTTGTCTGCCTCTGACTTGACTAAATCTTTCCGACGCCAGAAATGTTCTCATTTCATGTCGAGATCTCTTCATTCCTATTGTGATGAATGAATGAATGAAAATAAATAAATTCCTTAAAAAGAGATTTATAACTTCGGCCAAGCTAAGCAACACATTTCCTAACTTGAAATAAACCGAAACAACTGCTAATAGTTCTTATCGTAAAAATTAAACTGCAATTACCTTGTACAAAGGAAAGTCACGCCTAAACAGTAATTAAACAATATCGGGAAAATCAAAACATTTTCTTAAACAGTTACATGTGTATGAAATGTGCCACTTCTAAAGAGTTGCCGTGATTGTAGACAAAACGTCACCTTTCGGCGCGGCTATAGTTCAATATTTATTTTATCGGACAATGCCTGTATTTAATTTTTGTTTCGAGTTCTATCTATTCGATGGGAAGGGTCAGTGCTGGATTATCCATACGCCACTGTTAATCCCATCCAATAACTAGCCGCCGCAACCCGTTCGGCGCCTCACGTGTTGTACGCGGTCACGTGACCAGTCTATTTCTGTTGTCAATTTCGCATTGATCGCACAGTGAGAGGAGAGTCGGTAGTAGCGAACGCGAGCGAGCGAGCGAACCAGCGGTTCAGTGTAGCATCGGACGTATATAGGAGTGGAGTACTTTATAAACGGAAGCGTACGGTGTTGCAAAGTCAGTTGTAGATGTTGGAATTTACCTGTTTACACCTGTGGTAATAGATAATGAGACGTGGTAGCGGCTTGTCTTCATTTATCCGAAGAATGCCGATGTCCCTTCATTATTATTTTGTTATGATACCGTTGACGATGTCAATGGTGTCAGTGGTGAACAGTGGACGGAAACTACCCCCAATATATTGGAACTCTACAAACTCTCTGTAAGTTTATTTCATGTTCGTTTCATTTACACCTTTCAGGATTACATGGAGTATATGGATTGTTGTGTTGTCAGTTTCGCATGGCAGGTGTATATTTCACCTAGTGTATCACGGTAGGTACGCCACTGTCTGAGAGAAGATCTCGGGGTGTATCGGGTGGAAGGGGTGTAAATCGGAGGTTTATACATCTGACCAGGTCAATTTCAAGATGTGAATAGCTGTCATAACTGAATTTATTTCACCAGGAGTATTGTAAGGTGGAAGTAGTTGAGATGTCGTACCTGTCAGGTTGAAGTGGTATGTCAGTTTTCATCCATCACCCCCGAGCCGTTGTCATTGTCATCCAACGCGTACCTTACCGGCTACCTCACACTTGCTTATTTCAAAGGTATATTGTATATTGCAACTGCCACCTCCACATCACTTGGTCGTTTCTCTTTTGTGTATATTTTCTATTCACACGCAGTCGGTATGGTATCGCTTTTATATGTCAAATATTATAAACCATCGACCTAAAGTCGTTTTTAAATTTTTAATTACAAAAATGAGCAAATCTTCATCAGAATATATTTAAGTATAAAATAAGACCAATAGAAACAATTTTATAACATTAATGTCAACATTGTATAAATCTATATAGGTTAAACGTACAAAACAACAATAATTAAGTACGATGTATATATAAACAGGAACTATCGTGGGAATAAGTTGTTTATTTCATAGATTAACATGTATATTTCATAGCGTTTAAAGTTTGTATGTAAATTTCATCAATATTTCATGTCAGTGAAATTCACACAAACGGCGTGTCAAGTACAAGGAAGACAAGATAAAAGCAGTGAGATGATTTATTGGCAGTTTCATTTCTGGTCCGTTCTACTGTACATAGTTTTCTCAGGCCTGTCTTTCAAGAAGATTTATTTCTCTAATGTTTTTAGCCGATGTGGGCTTTTAATTTACTTCATGTGGCTACAAGGGCAAAGCGTACACTGTCGTTTTAAGCAAAAGTTCACTTTTGAATAATATTTATTGTGGAGCCCCATGACAATAGATTATTAGAGGTTGAGTGTGTCGGCGCCGATTTTCTCAAAGCCGTGGTTAAAACTTCAAATTCGGTATTGTTTTCGAACACACAGGGCTCAAAAACTACCTGGAAGCTAAATGGGAGATCGCATTTCATGTTCATACCTCTCACTTGGCCCTTCGTCGATACAAAGGGGTTTAAACTTCAAGATTTTAATCTGTATAGTGCAAAACCTGATGAAATTAGTGCAGATTTTAAGAATGTCAGAACATGATTTTACTGAAAAATTTAATTGAAACCTAATTTTAAATCTACAAACTTTACAATTTATTAACTATACAAAATAGAAATATTTAGCATGGCATATTAACATATTTTGTAAAAGCTAATTTTGTGTATGATGACATATAAAAGATAGGAAGATCGTGATGTAGGTGATATATGTAATGAATGATTGATGGTTCACTGATAGACAGGTAGGGTTGTACATTTCGGAGGCAGGTGTCCACCAGTTTGGAGGCGAATTGAGAAGAAACGCAAAACTCCACCCTGAAATCGACAACGACAGGCTATGTCAATCACACGAACATGTCTGGGTTAATAAGGGACTTGGGCAGGGGTTTCAGCTTTGAATTGTCCATCGCCAAGTGATAATTACATCTCGGGGCCCGAGCTGGGCTGATAGCACCCTGTGACTATTTCCGATGGGTGTTCTTTTCGCCTGTGGCATTGAAATCAATTCACAGGATCACAGGCCTTACAGTCGCCCTGGGGTGTTCATAGCAAAATTACATCGCCAACTCGTGCTGCGACAATAAGACAAGTAGAGATAGGGCTGTAATTGCTCTGGCCTTTTGTTTTACGTGTGAAAACGGTCCGATCTTTTCGATGTACATTGCATAGATCAAACGAGCCGCCAGTTATCAAATACTATCATTACCTACAGTGAGAAAATAACAGAAAAGGAGTTTCATTTTACGATCGATGTTGAGGTACAGCCTTCGCGGTTCCCTCGTGCGGTCAGTTTGGCCGATCTGCAAACACACTCGAGGTGTCGTTTTGTTCCGTGGTCTTTGGGATTTAGTTTCGTTTGCTCCTGGGGTATGCATTTGTTTATATAAACAAGCTAATGCCCGCGATTGTTTGAATACGGAGAAATGGCAGAAAAGCAAATTTTAACATTTTCGGACTGGCTGTCGTTCAAGGTTTAGGCTTAAATGTCTTTAAAAATGTAGCTGAATAAAAATCAGACGTGTTTTAAAATACACTGTAGGTTAACCTTGAAATAAGTCAGGGAAGGACTTTCGTACTTTCCCCCCAAATGGGCCTCTTTAATACGAAGTTATTGTTTGGTACTTGGACTGAAATGGACTTGAACGTAGTGTGCTTGGTATGTTGTCTTTTTTGCGTGTACATTTCAAGAAGGCGAGCAGAATTATGAGACAGCTATGACAGGAATGTGGCCGTCGCTCGTGTGTTCTATATCTGTTGTTAATTTCGTGCTAAAGGACTGAGCAAAGCGCAAGAGCGTGCGACAGGCTCGTCTGGCTCGAGTTTATCAACGTAACTCGAGCTCGTTGCTTCCTTCGGCAATAGCAAATACATTTCTCAGCGGAACACATTTCCAGAACGTTTTGCTTCATGGATAGAACGTTTTCATAACGCTTACGATTTTCTCTTTGAAGAAGGCTGGTGTAGATTTGATATGGAAGTTTTCAACTTCATGTGTTGTCGATTACCGTCTGTCACACGTCAATCAAACTAAATCCAAATCAGTTTCAAGATACCGCACTTGGTCTTGATCTTATCTGTTCTATATCTTAATCAACAGGAAATTGTCTCATCGTGTCTTATAACTCTACTTGACTCAAAAGTTATAATATATAAACGATACATTAAACAAAAACGAACTTTGACGTATTTAATATATATAACAAGAAATGAATATTTTTAGAATAATATTTTATATAGCATATTTTAAGGATATAGTCTGTAAATATAATTAATTGGTATATTATGAGACAAAATACTTCTAATTATGTCTTTTGTGATAAGTGTTTGTTTAGTTAAAGAGGGAAAGTAGTCAATTACACACACAAAACATCTTGTGTACATTTCGCTAATTATGTATATTCATCTAATTAGGGTTTCAACCTGGAGTGGCAGTACAAAGAAATTAGCTAAGTAGGGTTTAATTACGCCAAGAATACAAACTCCGAAACAACATGGCATGTCATATTAAGCACATGTTTTGGGAGGAAATGACACTTGATTGATAACTGAGCTCGTAATTGACATTAAAGGATGTACAGACTTGTCAATTTCAGGTCATCCTGGCATTGATTAGTGTTGGGATACTGACCAGTCCCAAAGTGCCCCTCCCCCAGCCGTTCTTGTGTCCCCTTTGTACCACTGTCAAGTCCAAGGGCCAATATTTAACTCAAGTTTTGTTTTAGCATGGGATACTCACCACAGCAACAATGTCGCGATCATTGGCTTTTGTTTGGAAGTTACAGTAAACATTGGAAACCAATAAGGGGATTAGTGCAGAGCTTAGTAGACTTGCTCAAGTCTCTGAAGAAATTCTTAGTTACTACCATTTTATTTAAATATTACAAAATATCATCAACAAATAAAATACACACACACTCCTGTTCTGTGATGTTATCTAGATTTGCTAATTTTAATTGCACAGGGTGCAAAGCGTATGTTAAAATATATTGCAGTGGGTCTTGGAGCAAGGCTAAGCTTAGGAATCAAATGTTTAGCTGCACTTGGTTATGGGGCAGTCGATCCAGATTTTAAAATAAATTAATTTAAATAAATCTGCATTTTATGATCCTCCATACCCAATAAAAGTTATTCTTATAGTTGTTAGTTATCTGAAGGAAAGAAAATGATTTGTTCAGAGATATGATTATCATTATTACATTGCACATTAACTTTATTTATAAAGGATAAAATATTTTCACGGTCATTTGAAGGTGACTGTCGTGGTGACCAGTTGGTTAGATTTGGTCATCTCAGGACAAACATGTCCATCATGTAGACACAGGAAGGACAGAGTCTCTCAAGATTTTGACACTATTTTCTTTAGCTTCATGTTAAATTTTCGCCAAGCCTGCAAACATTTGCTCTTCCAAGTATACAAGCCTGTTGATCGAGCTAAATCTCGAGCCCTTTGAAAATAATTATTTCCGTATGTCCCTGATTGCGCACATTATGTAATTAGGTGGTAACCATTTTGTTTAACCTTCGCGAGATGTCCCAAGTTTGTTGAAATTTAGGGCAAGTCCCTTTAACACTTCTGTCTTCAACACACTGGGCTTAGATAGCATCCCTCTTCAAATAGATTAATTGAAAGTAGAAGGAACAAAATGGGCCTTTAAAGACACGAAAGAACCAAAAAAATAACTTTTTCAAGTTCGACCATGTTTGAATTTCTTCCACAGATTATATAATCTTACACAGCCAAGGAAGAGTAAATATATTATCTCATCCCATGTCATGGTGGTGACAGCTCGAAATTGACAAGCGATATTGACGAGTCACCATGGATTCTTTAGCCTGTAGTAATGGACTATGGTATTAAAGTAATGGTCTAGAGATGTGATTTACTGGCATACTATTTTTGAAACTGATGAGAAAATAATGATCTTTAATATTTATTGAAAGACATTTTGAGGAAATTATACAACTGACATAAAGGTGAGCTTATGACCTTGTGACATTAATGTGTAATTATTGAAGATCAAAAGGAGAAGTTAACCTTTGTGTATAATTCATTAACATTAAATATGTAATGCGATCGTTAATTATTGTCTTTAAACATGGGAAATACTTATCTTGAACCAGGAACTATTTTCTCAAGCTTTGAAACTTTAATGACATTTAATAATGAAATGGTTTTTAGATAGCTTTTAACAAATCATTTAATATGTGATTGACAGCCTCGCATGTCGTCAATATCATTTCAGCCTGATACCATGTCAAGAAAAGAAATAAGTAAAAATACATATGCTGAATATATTAGTAATGCTCAACTTGGCAATCTAAGCTTTTAGACAGCGGGTCTTGATCGCTTTCTTTTTGATGCCTACAGACTGAATTGGAAGGATCTTTGTATACCAGAATATCTCCTCTTTGCCTCACTTTGGGTCGTATTTTTATGGGGTACCGGAGGGACCTGTGTATTTTCACTTAGTGCGTAAATTTAACGCACAAGATATTTTTTTGCCTTCCGTGTGTTAAAGTAGTCTAGCTGGTGAACTAAAACTCGCTTTAATTTGCTTTGCTGGTGGGCTCGATCTTATAAACAAATTGAAAACCTTGCGTCCTAGCAATACATCTTTGCTCATTTTAGCCTAATTGTGTGGCTTCTTCAAATTTCTTAGCTTGATTGAGTTCATGTCTTCAGGTTGCTACTGTGTAATAGTAGACGCTGTAATGGTAGACATAATTCTATTTATAAAAAGAGGTTTAGTATATCCTGTGATTTGCATTATATTGACTCAGTATAAACTCGTCTTCCTTCAGCAAACTTTGGGATGTAGACGTTGCATCGGCATGGGATTGCATATCTGAGTTTCTGAATATATTCTCCCATTTTTCTGATGACTATTTGACCTATTAATGTTGAAATTGCATTAACTCGCTCGTTGAAAAGTGTTGAAGTGGCCAGGAGATGTGTGTAGAACTTTGGTATGTCGACCTAGTGCCTTTTGGCTTTGAAACCAGCTTTCCTGAACTTTTCAACAAAACGTCAAATCGTTAAGAAATTTGCAGCATTTTCCAAAGCACTTCTATGGAGTGCCATAGCTGGAGTGCAAACACGACCAAGGGATGCTCGACTCAAGAGCTCAATGTTTGCACTAAGGGATGTGCAAATTTCCCTTGCAGGTTCGTAGATAGACCATGCACTTTAATGTTTACCTTTGAAAAGAGAGCTATCTTAAGCCTTTAACCACCAACACTGCTTGGCTCACTAAAAGTCTTTTTCTACTGCTATTGACACCAAACTGTCACATACTCATGATCAAAAAGTTAAGACAAGGTGTATATTGACGAGTGTCAATTTCAGGTTCATTTGCACTCTGTATTTTTTTTATCTCCAGACTAGCTGCCTGCTAGGAAACATTATTTTATTAAAGAGTAAATAATATTTTGATCTTCAGGAAAATATGTTTTGCATTTAATTGTAGACAAAGTGAGGAAATTGATCTCAAATTTCAATCTGTCTGTTTCGTGACTCACATTTGCTTTGCCAAACAGAGGCATTGTGATCCAGTTTTTGTAATTTTTCAATAATTTGACACCCTGTCGCTTGAAGTAATGCCATGTGTTTGGGAAATCTGTTAAAGCAAATCTCTCCAATTTTATTTCAAATATGGGCCGCCATCTTTCCCTCATTTTGAAGTGGTTTGTAATTGTAACATGACATGATCTGTTTCAAACAAGAACTGGTTACTAGGGTCTAAGGATGAGAGCCCCATGTATATTTCATATTTTATTATATTATAATAAGAGGTAATGTCCATTTCGGTCAAAATTTTGTCAGTTTTAGATTCAAGTAAATAGGTCTACATTAGCTTCTATTTGAAATGTAGGACACATGAATATGGTCATAAATATTTTTACAGTTTTCAAGTTTTGTACAAAACTGTTTAAAAAAATTGTATTTATTCAGTGTTGACATGTTAATGAAGAGAGATGGTAAAGAGGGATGTTAGAGCATTGTGTTTTTTTATAGTCTCCCTTTGTTGAATAAAGGGCCTCTCTCTCTGTTGTCATGGCCCAGCTAAATATTTTTTCTAACACATTTGACATGAAACTCTGTGTAGGTGATATCTTGCTGGAAAATATTTAAACGGACGAGTTAAATTTGAACAAAAGCTCCTGTAGCATTTTAGCCTTGTCCGCAGATAGCGTTGAACGCTGGTGTTAAATATTTGTATGGAATTAGTTACGGCTAGTACTGTTTAAACTGTACGTCTCATGAGGGAGAAAATCCTTATGTCTTAGGCTTCAAGTGAAGAAAATTGGTTTGTGAAAAATCAACACTACTTTGTCATGAGAAAATTTGGTGTTAAGCCCTGTATTGAGAATTTGCTCGGGCTTGGACGCAGTGACCGCTGGTCACTGATTATTGTTGAAACTAATTTCTTAAAATATGTAGGGTTTGGTATCCTTCCCTTAATAACAAAACATCAAAGGAATCTTCTTTTCCAGGAATATACATTGAAATGTTCAAGTAGAAAAGGAATTAAATAATTATTAACAATGTAGCACAAACTAACTAGTTTATAAATGTGTTTTGTTGAAATTTGTTAAGCAATGGAGAGAATGCATGCAAGAAGAGACCAGAAGTGGTGCATTTGTCATTGACATGATGAAATTGACACAAGTGGTGTTGGTGTCAGCAGTGTGTCAATTCTCACAAAATGTTGTATATATCATTCACATTCTGTGATTGATTTGCCAGGCTTGATCTAAAACTCCCGAGAGTTCCAAAGATCTTGAGAGATGCTATGAAATAAGGTGTACCCACACTAGAAATTCTGACATGAAATTTACATGAGGGATTTGTGTTGAAATGGCGTTTACTCTGAAATTGGCATTACATTAGCACAATCTGAAGCTGAAATATGCATAATAGATAGGACCAATTTGCAAATGATTCTCTTGTGGTGGCATCTTTGCAGTACAGGACAAGAAATTGACTAAAATTATTCCACAGGGCCCAAAATGTGTCTGGTGTGACGTAGGGTCTCTGTCGTTGATAGATGTCTGCCAATACCCCAGAGAGACTGAACTCAATTTCATAAATCCCAATTCCCTGTAATGTACAGAGAGATTTATTTTGCTTACACCTTATCAGGTTTTTTCAGATGGCTGAGATGGGTCTTCGGACCAAAGGTTGTCACATTTCACACCACTGCAATCGACTGATGTCCATTTCACACCTAACATTTGACAGGTC
Source organism: Diodora aspera (assembly GCA_031471655.1). Taxonomy (NCBI): domain Eukaryota; kingdom Metazoa; phylum Mollusca; class Gastropoda; order Lepetellida; family Fissurellidae; genus Diodora; species Diodora aspera. The sequence goes on from JAUELE010126395.1 coordinate 13,030, forward strand.
AGAATGGTGACCTTACAGTTTCCCAGAATAAATGAATAAAATTTCTTGACAAATGACAAGTTTCTTTAACTTTCTGAAGCATCTTCTCAGAAACACTCTTTCAAAATGTCAGGATTGAAGATCTCAAGAGAGCGGTGAAAAGAAAAAGAACTTTTTTGAAAAGAGTATATTAAGTTAATTTGGCTTCTGCTTTATCTCAATTATAAGTTCCTGCTTTCAGTGTGAAGTGATGCTAAAATTCTCTCAGTGTCAGGTTGCAAGAAACAATGTTCCTTATCGTCATAAAACAGGTTTTTTTTCAACAAACTTTTCAACAGGAAAGAATTAAACTCTTCAGTGACTATTTCAGTGGAGGAAATGTCAGCGATGGTTTTGACAAACAGTCTGTTCAATTTCACTTGCAGTTAACCCTGAAGCATTTCTGTTGACATCAGGATAATATTTTTCTAAAGTAATTTGTGTAACCCAGTTTTGCTACTTACACCATTGTACCCTTGTCAGTGTCAATCTTGTCAATAGAAGAACCATAGGATTATCATGTAAATAACACTTATGCATGAAATTTACAACAAATCAACCACAGATAATCTTACTGTTTAACTTTAAACAAGTGAAATAGCATTAATTAAGTTTAATTGACAGATTAAGGTTGAAAGGAGGTCTCCATCAGTTTCTTGCTTGTCTTTCACCAGACCCTGTGGTTATTTTTAAAGGCGACTTATCAAGTCTATATGTTATCAAATCTAGCAAATAGCAAATTGTGGATTTATAGGACTGCCTATTTAACTTATGTAATGTGCATTAATTCTAAATATATTATTTTAAATTAACATATAATATTTGATACACAGACTGTTAAACAGTCTAGGTTCTTGTTATTGAGAAAGACCAGGTGTTATATGCAAAGGACTTTAAAATATTTCATATTTAGCAGCTTAATGAGTATTTCTTTGCAGAAGATAAGAAATTAATTTTTATCAACCTATGTTAAAGTGAGAATTTTTCTTTTATTGAAAATATGTTACAAATGGTTATTTAACAGGCAGTATGTGTTATACCATTAACTGCAAGATGTGATAACAGTGTTAAACATCACCCTGGTGTGACCTGAAACTGACATGCAATTAACAAGGGTGCAGCAATGTAATTAATGTTACCAGAGGAAACAATGACAGATATACAGTGCAATAAGGCATGTCTAGATAAGCATGGCACATTTATCAGTATTATCAGCATCATTTGGAATGATAGCATAAACCTCAGATGGTCGTAAACAAATGCTGTTATGGTAATGTTACACCATAGTATCTGTACTTGCTAACAGGGGGCATCCATTAGCCACCTTGCCCGATCTTGTAAACATGTTGAAGATGGAGTTGATAATCTCCTGTAAGCATTAACGTAATAATGTTTATCAATGTCAAGAATTTCATCTGATCCCATGTGTTTGTTCTTGGGTTTAAGTAACATGTACATTACATCCTGAAATTGACATACTTTATTGCAATCATCATGCAAGTATTTTCGAAACATTGTCATTGGATTTAAAGTTGAATTTTTTAAAAATAAATAAAGGTTATGAATTATAAAATCATGTATATTAGAGGGTTTTTTAAGAATTCTTTTTTTTATGAATTATGTTTTTTAGTTAGTCATAGTTTTACATAAATATTTGGAAGACAACAACACACTCTTTTTAAAACTTGTCATACCACAAACAATTATAATCATCTTGCCAAATCTTGATTGGAGGACGTTACATTATACGCTGGTCATTATTGTATTGTGTTGCACTGCTGCAGTTCGACTTTTGTCAAGTCACAGAGACAAGGCATAGAAAACTAAACATGTCCTTCTTCCATGCACAGCTACGAAAGGCAATATCCAATAGTGACAGAAATAATAACCTGCCTCTGTATTTACATACAACTTTACATCCTTAGAGTGTTGACGAGTGTAGGATAATCTATCAGGAAAATAGCCTGATATTTTCAGTAGTCTCTCACCAGACTCTATGGTTATAAGTTTTAAATAAGATTTAAAGCGCTCCACCTTATCAAGTCTAGAATAGCTGAAACCATATCATGGGTTATGAGGAGAACTGATGATTCATTTACTGTATATAGTCATTCTAATATGATTTAAATATTAAAATATAATATTTCATATGGGGACTGGAGACAGTCTACTTTAGAAGCTGTGTCCACTGTCTTGGTCATAGGTCAGTGGACAGCTTGTAAGTAGGTTGTCCAAACAGTGATGGACTTACGAGATAACCCACATAAGGTTTATCCAAGGGATTAGGTCTCCATCAACTCCTGGACATTGGTCAAGTCATTCTTGACCAATGGTGACACAATCAGTTCAGTCAACAGTCAACTTAGGATGACGTAATTAATAATAGGCTTAGTGTCTGGCTTTACCAACATGTACATGGTCTTGTTACCACAGTATTGAAATTGACAAGTAGTTAATTGTGTTGATTTCACTATTGATGCTTAGTAGTTAAAGGACTGTTGAGGGGTACACTTGAGTGGAAAGAGGGTTAATTGAAGGCGAGAGTGAGAGAATGTCTTAACCGTTCTCTCATTCTATATCCTTAAGCTCAATGGTTTACATCTTTATTCTTCTATGTGAGAAATTTCTTTTTTACCTGAGATGCATTAAGTTGTTCAATGACTAGTTCAATTGTATCATTCTTTGTATTATGGCCCAGGGTTTTCTCTCTCTCTCCTCTCTGCTCTCTCTCTCTCTCTCCTCTCTCTCTCTATCCCTCTCTATCCCTCTCTCTGTGGGTATGTATGTGTGTCGAGCATGGGATGGCACAGTGGTTAGCTTGTCAGCCCAGCAATCAGCCAGGGGTTCGAGTCGCGCAAAGAGACAAGAGCCCCAACACTGTGGTGATGTGGCTGAAAGATTGCAGAAAACCATGTCAAATTCCCAAATCACTCACTCACTCACTCTTTCTCTTTGAACATTTGTAGTTATGTCTAGTATGCCCCAGTTCCCAGTGGATTAACAACATTAGTTATCTCTACAGCAACAAAATCAATTAAGTATCTCCCAAAACCTGGATTCTAAAGTATGTCAGTCATAACCTCAGTGCTATTGCTAAACAACACTGGAATGAATGTAGCCGTAGTTTCAATTCATCTATCACATTCCAAGGACTACACCTTCACATGAACAAAAATATTAGTTCTGTGTCACGACTCTTTCAGACAATTTTAATTACGCTCTCTGTTATTCCTGTGTTATAAAGTCTTTTAAGATATTTTTTTGTATTTACACAACAAAAATTGAATTATTTCAAAATTTCAAATAATTTAGCCCTGTAATTATTTTATTATGGACTAAATTACTTTTCTTTGAAGATGGGGAGAAAATTTGCAGTTGAGTTGGTCGCAATTTTTGACAAACTGATTTCTAATTATAATCATGGCCGATTAACATAATTAAGTTCGGCAGATTTGAAAATGACAATATTTAAGAAGCAAGCGGATAGGGTGATATTTCTCGAGTCCATAATACTGTTAACTGCATTAAATAATCATCTGGCATCATTGTTTGAAAGTAATTTGGTCGCGATTAGCTTTCTGATATTCCCGTGTATTACATCATCTAGGGAGGGGGGAAATATTCCCCAATTACTCTTTTTCTGTCATTTCCACATGCTCATTTCACAATTTTCAGTTTCTATGGCAACCATTTTGTATCGAGTAATTGATTTGTAATTAAATTGAGGCTCCTTTTGTTGAATTTAGGGGACATGAATTAGGGCTCTGTCATTGTCTTCCGTCGATCAATACAGCAAAGAGGAAAGGACATATGTCGCCACATATGTTGTTACAAATGTTCGTTGTAAAAGGTGATGAATTTCATACCTGCTTGTTAACAGTTAATGTAATATAAATATTTTGAAATTGACATAGTTTCTGGAAACAGCTGAGAATAACTTCAAAGTGAAGTAACATTTGTATAGTTAATTTCACATTGTTTGGTGTGGTGTACTACTGAACATAATATTTTATTTTGGATTACATTTTCTTGAAAATTTATTATATTATGTTGTATTTGGTCATTTCCTAAACTGTCACTAAATGTTTTCTGTATACTACTGAACATAGGCGTACAAGCTGGGTGTGCAATTACCCCATAGACACGAGCAAAAGTGCTCAGAATTTGGGCAGCAACGCCCCAAGATTCAGTCAACAGCAGTGTGTCAAATTTGTTTTCTGTTTTTTTTTTTTTGATTTTTGGTTTTACCAGGGAGTCATTTTTCGGACAAGAATCTCCCCCACTCCAAGGGTGCCCATACGCCTCTGCTACTGAAGCATAGAGTTTAGTATCGATCCTAGGCAATGACTTTTAGCAATATATCAAGTACTTCTAGCACCTCTTGAAAACTGTCAAAACTTCAGACAAAGGTAAAAGCTGGGTTAACAGTCCGTGACCCATTGAGAGGCAAGTTTTGGCCAGTTTTCACCTTTGAGAACCCCGTTTTAATCACGTTAATGACCCCCAGAGTGTTACCTCCTTTCAGCTAGGGAGGTAAATAGGTGTTGTGACCCCATGGGGTGTGAACAGCTTCTGTCCGACTTCCCAGCTTCTTTCAGAGAAACGTGTCTTCGCTCTCGAGTCTTGGAGTGTTATGAAAAGAGGAAGAAACAATAACTGGGTGTAGATTCCATTCATGTACTTTAAAGGAGTTGCCTACCCTCGGGGCATACATCTCACCTTGACCTCGTCATGTTGTTTTAAGTTGTACATATCGAGTATTGAGTGTAAACAGTCGGGAGATTGCAAGGAGAATTGGACAAGGTGGTAGCTTGATGTTTGTAATGATTTTTGTCTTTCAACTGATACAAATTGATTACTTTCTTTGCCATTATGGCTTTGATATTTTCACCATGAAATTGACGAAGCTTTTGATACAATAAAGTCACGGAATCATTAATGGATGGGTTATGTACATGATATGAACGTGATTCCAAGATAGGCCGTTATGCTCTGTACTGAAATGTACAACCCATGTACAATGGCTATCTATTCTTTGAACTGTGAACAAAACATTCTCAAACAGATATAAAGCATGCATGATATGCATGCATGCAACATTGAGATTGCACATGCAGTTGAGGTGCATGGATGTGCATATAGGCCTGTGACTTATACGCATTTAGACCTACAACAAATAAGGACTTGTACATGCTTGCAATGTACAAGCTTAAAGAGTTAACCTACAATCAACCGGAGCATACAGATATGCAATATACAAGCATACATGAAAGAAACAAGCAAGCATATTAATTGCAACATACAAAGTTATACACATGCAACCACAAACATACTGTACATACTGTACATACAAGCATACCAATGTGCAATACATGTACCGGTACACGCATACAAACATACCAACATACAATACATGTACAAACATACCAACATGCATTGTGCAAGCATATACAAGCATATCACCATGCAACATACCAACATGCAATGTACAAGATTGTATATATATACTAGCAACAAACAAGCATACTGAACGGGCGTGGAATAGTGCATTGGTTAGCACGTCAGCCCAGCAATCTGCCAGCCTTGGTAGTTGTGGTTTGAGTCCAGCCCGGGCACCTCTCTTTCAGGCCGGAGAGACAGGAGCCTGACACCACCGTGATGTTGGTGAGACTGTGGTGATGTGGCTGAAAGATTGCCGAAAATCACATAAAACCCCAAATCACTCACTGACATGAAACATACAAGTATCCATGCATACAAAGACAGATACAAATATGATATATACAAGCTTTCATTAACTAATCAATCAGCTGTGAGCCCTTGTCAATGTCAGTGAAGTTGTGCTGGTCAGTGGCCTAAGATCTGAATAAGACGTTAAGCCCTTCTATCTCACTTGATTAAAAGTTATTGGGGTAGCTCTCTTGGTTATCGAACACAGTCTCCCAAGCAGGAAATATAAAGCTTAACTGCGGAAAATTATTGGCAACAATTGAGGAGTGTTATTGGACACATGTTGATTTTTTTTATTGCTGCCTTAATTTGGACGACAGACATTGACACTTTGACGTCTCCATATTTGACGTCCACCAATATTTTATTTGGCAGCTGAAAATTGAATTTGTTGAGTTATGGCAGTTTTTGACGCATATGTCTGGTGAATATCAGCAGTGTTGAATAATATATTCATCACAGCTAATTCCAAGCTGCATGTATTTAAGATGGTGACAGATTTAATTCCGGATTTGAGAATGAAAATTTGAGAAATGTTAAACCTTGATTGCGATAAAATTTAGTGATTCCAAGATTCATGGACTCTGTGAAAAGCGAATTTATTCGAATGACACAGAATTTTTGTCGTAATTACAAGCTATTGAACATTTTGCCAGGGACAAGAGGTGATCTTTCCGGTTAACTTGGCAAGAATGACTCGTCGGCTAAAATCGACCAAAATTTCGCGTTTTTGCTTCTCTCTCTCATCATTCGGTGATCATACCCTATGGAGAAAAGAGTTCCTCTTGTAAAAAAGTGTTAATACGAATTGACAGGTCACTTTCTTCCTTGTGTCACCTCATCGAAAGCAGCTGGCTGGATCTGAGTCATACGTCCCCATCGTAAAAAAGTCTTTAAGGATGTTCGACACTGGCTGAAATCAAATTAATTCGGTATTCAAAGATGTCCAGTACAGACGACTTGAGTCTGTTCACCTGCTTATGTCCAATTAAAGTACGTGCCCCGCCCAGATTTCTATGATGTCCGAGAATGGATGGTGTCCGATGAAGAATCCAACTAATTTTGCTCCATTGACCACCTCGGAGGGACCTGTCAACTGTTTTGGATGGATAACTCGTGTCTCAGTAGGAATTACTGATTTTATCTTGTCCCATTATAAAGGAACAGAATTTTTTCTTGAGGACCCCATTTAAATGGCCAAATTTAGGACGGAATAAATGGGTTGTTAGGTTTTCCTTCTTCAAGTCAGACGGAAAATTTTAGGGTCTCTCGTTTGAAAATTTAGATTTAACTGATATCGTGTTTAAAAACATGTTTTATATTTGGGTTTTGACAGTTTAAATATGCCGTTGGCTCTTTGTCTGAAAAAAGGTTTTGAACTCTATTGTCTTGGAGTAGCTTTGAATTAGATTAGTCTTAGAAGGGATTATCTGTCCCCTGCATTAAATCCCTTGGTGAGAGTTTTTTAGATTTGTGTATTTTTTTAATCACTTTTTTTTTAAAGTGCGAAAATTTAAATAATGTGAGCATTTACGAAGAATAGGAAATTATATTTTAGATGTTATGTTTTCAGAGCAGGTTTTTCTTTTTCATATTTTCATATTTTATATTCATATCATGTTGAGCCGATATTGATTGTAATGCTACTTGAACATGTGACCTCGGCAGCAATTTCAACATTAAAGACCTTTTCATAGCCGAAAATCTCAAGAGCTTTTGAGAAGGTACGGACATTAAGCCTATTTTATCCCTGAGCTCACCCCTGGGGATTCCAATGCCCTATAAACTTCAAAACGTGGATGTATGGGCCCTAACATGATACCCTTCAATGGCTGGGTGGGAGGGCCAAGTGGGTCTAGTTTCCAGGAGGTGACAGCATAATTTTTGGGGCGATAATGAACTTTCACAAGTGACCTTCTCATTTCTGATTAATCCAAATAAGTGGAAGTTAGAACTAGCAATTTGGATGGTTTTTGTTGCTGGCCGAGTTTCAACCTTATTTCAAACATATACAAACCTTAAATTAACAAATTTGATATCGGAGTATCGGCTGTGTAGCCTTGTTTATGGAAACTTTACACAAGGCTGAATGGGTTAATAGCATTATTTTCATTCTGGGTCAAAGTGTTTTCAGCGCAGACCAAGAATTTGCCTCTAGAGGTTCATTTCAGACCTCTAACAATTTCATTTGCTTTGCACAAGTGGGTATTACTCTCTTGGGAGGGAGGTAAAAATGAGATAGGGTTCTTGGTTAGAATTCAGTGACTCATACCTTTTGTTTCCGCATTTGTCAGGAGAGTTCGCATTTGTCTCGGCCTTAAACCTGCAGGTTGTCAAGGCAGCATGTGACATATGCAATTCTCTAATGCTGAATTCACATTGGGCTTGTATTTAATTTAGGTGACTTAGTTTAAAGACCGTGTTTCCTTTTTTAAACAAAAAAACTCTGTTTTTTTGTTAATTAAAAATGTTCTATTAAAAATTGTGTGATGGAAAAATGATTCAAAACTAAGCCATGTTTTGAATTATAATGGAATGTACGAGCATATTGTGAATTATATTTCAGCAGATGCCAATCATCGCTAAAAATCGACATGCCTGAGGATTAGAAAATGAGCAGGAATTACAATGTTATTGTTACAAATTGTGCCGTAAGGAACCGGTCAATTTTCAGTGTTGACACAACGTCATAAGAATATCAATCCAACGCTGATGAACAATTGGCAACGCCGCCAACGTCCCTGGCGCTCACCAAGGTGGCCATTTCTTGACATTGGCGACATTATCATCTGTTTGAAATGGATTGCATGAATCCCGAGTCTCAACTTGTATCGATGCTGGACTTTGTTTGATTAAGGAATTTACATTGATGATCAACTGGTTTTGATGAAGCAACACTTTGAAATGTTTGTCTTTATTTTTTGGCAAAGTAATGAGGAATTAACCATCAAAAATGAAATCAAACATTAAAATTTTCAATGTGTGCCTTGCACATTATTTGATATTTTTCATGAATATAAATGAACTGTCCTTGTGGGCACTTTTTACAGATTACACAAGATCCGATTCTTGTCTGGATTAAGACCTTGAATTGATTCTTCAGTCTGGTATTAATAACATAATTCCAAATAACATTGGATATTGCTGCACTTTGAGGATTCTAGCAAATAATATAATCCTGTTTAATATCGCACAGTTTAAGATCGTGCAAAGGCTAGGAATAGTCTGTTCAATTTATTAATCCAAATTAACTTCAATAATGGATATTTGTTCTCATAATCTTTATTTTATCAGTTGCAAGTAATATTTTTTTAAATGCTTATCGTCCTTTCTCAAAAAACATTACTTTTACTTGAATAGTTAATGTAAAATCTTTTTTGAAATATCAATTGATATTCACTATGGACTATATTTATCGTAATATATGTATGATAAGGATAAGAAAAAATTCAAAGCAGATATTTTGGCAAAGAATTTGAAGAATTTAAAAGTGAGTTTATCTTGAGAATACATGCCTGAGCATAAGGATTTGAGTCACAAAGATAACATGTAAAATCTCTTTGTCTTGAATTCTAAGGGAGGGTGAAAATGTGTTTGTTTTACAAAGTTGACAAATATTGGCCAGCATGACTTCCAAACACCGTACTAATGGCGAGGGCACCACTTTCAGTTTTAGATAATCTGTTCAGCCTGGATTGTCGTGGCAACCAAGGTTGCCGTGACGATGGCATCAAACATCCTTCTTATCCCGGGATCTGTCTTACCTAGGCTTGGAGGGAACTTAACTCTGCTTTTGTAAGTCGAGCAAATAAACTCGAGGACAAACTCGAAGAAGCCGAGCTGTGTTTGGCTTCAGTTTCATCAAGCGCCTTCAAACCGTTTGTTGTACTTGCGTAAAGTAATCAGGCTTAAATAACCTTAGCTGAAACCTTTGTCCTGAAGTTTGGAGACATTCACAATGAGCAGTTGTTAATCGCGCTATCAGGCTCTACCCAATAACCAGACTTGTCGGAGAGCATGTCAAATTTGAGGGATTTTTTTGGGGTTAACTTTTGGGGCTACGTTCCCATAATATCAGGTCTCTGATCTTGAGGCAGAATTTTTTTCAAGACTCCAAGACTGTTAAATTGCTTAAATATATGTAAAGCAGAGGCAGGCTGTTCCTTGGACTAGATTGTCTTTCCTAGCTGGGTCTTAGGGCAGGCTAAAACATAGAGGAGTATCATAGAGTAGCTAGACTAAGCTTTTTTCTGGCACTAAATGTTAACCTAAAAGAAATATTTTCATTTGTAGCTAGACTCTCTACAGGGAGATTAATGCTTCAGGGACTGTGAGATGGTCTATACAGTAGCATTAAGTCAACTCAAGGCAGACTCGCAGTCTTGACAAGGTCATGGTGTATGAGTGCTAGTGCAGAGGATTGGCCAACATTTCTTAGCGGGATTCAAACCCACAACCATTTAAATTAATGGATTCCTCAGCTGATACACACTCCCTTGTGTTACCATACACCCTTCCTATGTTTTTATATTAATGGTTATCGTTTCAACCCATTTGTTACAGTAAAAACCTTTGTACATTTTTAAATGATAAAGACAATATTGCAAGTAATTTTACTGACCAGCAAGATTTTTGCATGTTCTGAGACTAGTTTACCCCATCCACTTCTTTCTGCTGTCACCCCCCCCCCCCCACAACACACACACATACACCATCACCACCTAGACTTTCATCAAGTCCCTGTGACTGTGATTATACTAGAATGCCCTGTTTAAAATTATATCCCTTTAATAAG
>JAUELE010126396.1:0-14321 GCA_031471655.1 Diodora aspera
CAAAGTTTCGTGAAAATGTGCCCAATAGTTTCCGAGTTTTGGTTCGGAAACCATTCTCTGGACGCCGACGCAGACGCCGGGCACAAAAACCATATGTCTCCCCTCCTACGGGGGAGACATAATAAAGCCTCAAATACTGGAAAGGATTTCATGTCAGTTGCTCAAAAGGCGGTCTGACTACTTGGTTTCAGTCCGACAATTGTGTTGCATTCACAATGCACCCCCTTCAGCCTCATCGTTCGTCTATTGAATGAAACACTGATTATGACATTTACCAGTACAGTCTTCCTCGACATATTTCTATCGAGATCTGGGTCATTGCCAAGGATATTCTACAATATATAGGAGAGAGATCGGTTTTCTCTATCCTTACCCTGTGAGTTGACTTTATGCCCGACTAAACTATATATCAATCGACAACGTGGGGAAGCGCAGCGGTTAGTGTTCTACCTATTAACGCAAAGGATTGCCGAACGCCATTCTAAATCTGAAACCATTCACTCACTCTTTCTGTCGATCTCTTTATGATCCCCTTGCCTCAATGTGTATGTCGTACATCAAGTGATGACTGAACTGAAAAAAACATGGCATGCCGTAATGAAGGGTTTATATATCTGTGGATCGTCGATTCGCAGGAAGCAACGGTGCAATGGTTAAGCCTTCTTCTTATATCCAACAAACAATTATCGTAACAATGGTCTAGGAAATTCCTAAATGTGCACAAAATGCCATTAAGCGAACTAGTTGCGCCATGGATAATATTCCCTGGATACTGTTTGGTATCAACCCTGTCTGTAGTCTGTTTGTCACGTTTACAGAATTAAACCCAATTGTGTACTGGGACGCTTAAATACAGTTTATGATGGCAGTAACGTGTTCATTATGTATCGCCATAACCTGAGCAATTTTGGTGGCGTGAATGGTGAGTTAAGGTAATACATTTCCCTGCTGGGAAACATATCCTCGGCATCAAACAGTCTAGAATGAAGCTTTAACTTCTAAATAATTTGAATCGGATTAAATCATGCCAAAGTTTTAACATGATAGCTCGGAAGGACTCGTTAAGGGTGTTATCCAAACACATAACCCATTCGGTTGACTCTTCGTGCCAGATTTGAGTTGAGGTATTAGTTTCAAGTGCAGTTCTTCGACCATAACGCAAAGTAATGTTCAAGATAATATAACTCAAAGGATCACCTGTTTATTCGCGTTGTACTACTATCAGCATTTGGATACAGGGATTCTGTTCTTTAATAGTGTGACTATGTCAGTCAATAACAATTTAAAAGTTTCAAAAAGGCGAGAATTTTAATACAAATATCATACCCGTGGTGCTTCACGTAGAGAATATAAGTCATATTCGTGAACACAAGGTCATGAAGTGCATCTATCTGGCTGTACAAGTACAGGAAAAGAAAAATATTCTTCCGGAAACGTCGGTCTCTTCTTACCGATGTGGAATGCATGCGGATCATCATCTATTTCTAAATACAAGATTGGTCTTAGCATCATATGTCATGAATGTTTAATTGTCAATGCAGGACATGTAACCGACATCCAGCAGTGATGTTGTCAAAGGACACAAATTAGAACTGACATTAAGTGGCAAATAACCTGTCTACTGGTCACAAGTCACATTTAATAATGGATTTATATTGTGATGTAGTATATATTATTGACAACCAATAGACAGTTCCAAGACAATTTACCAGAGATTATCTTGCCATTTCTTTGTCGAGGCCACGTAAGCTGATACGCTATTCAATTTTCATATTTACAAATATATCGCTGAGAAGAACAAAACACAACGATTTCAACACGCATTAGATACACCAAAATTTGATTGCAGACACTTTAACCACAGGCTAATGTGAATATGAATGTTAATATGTATGCATATCAAAGGATGAGACCGAACTCGTCGTCACAATGAACGACTCTGCAAAGATGTAAACACTCACAGAAAAGACATTTAGGATGTAACAGGCACTTTAGAGGTAATGGTCCTTGAAAGATGCATTCCCAAATGAGTAATAAAGGAGATGTTGGCCATCTATCATGAATGTGCATGAATATACAAGCACAGAGCAAAGTATCTTTCAGGATGGTATGTTTCAGCCACGAACACTGCTTGCATGATATATTGGTTAACTGCTTCATGTATGTAGCAAACATATTGTTGTAATAACAAATACATACGGACATGTGAATTACTGGTCGAACGTTGTAACAAGAACTTTTATTTACGATCATCTGATGAACACACACATATATGTATCATCCCTGTCTTTTTAAGTATACGTATCATCCCTGTCTTTGTGTATCGATGAACCTAAAGCCAATCCCTGTTTGAGGCTTCGCCAACTTCCATTGCCCTCTGCAGCTAGCATCTCAATCTATGCATTCCTAACATTTTGTGAGGATAAATAGCACATATCATTTGACAATGATTGTTTGATTGTACAGAAACATGATAAAATACAGCATTGAACCAGAACACAATACTCTAAAAACGGCATTAACGTTTCATAAAAATTGTTCCCTCAATATTTCTGTAAATTCCGTCTCTGTAAGGTAATGGAATGTCACGAAAATATAATGTTTTTTGTTTTGAAACATTATTTTGTCTTTTATTTTAGAACCATGATGATGATTTGAATATGAGTGGTGCAGTGTTTCTGACGAGTGGTGCAGTGTTTCTGTTTCTGTCAGTCTTTCACTCTTGAAATCTATACAGGCAGTCTGAAAGGACTCGGCTAACAGTTCACTTATTGTGCTAAATAATGTAATTTGATGTAGCCTACTACTACCGGAAGCAACCCACGAAATTTGGTTAAGAACTGGATTGGAATAGGAAATGATACACAGATGTGTCGCCGACAGATGTATAGTTGGAATGTCAGTCACGTTAACCGATATGAATTTGAAGTGGCAGCCGTGTCTTGAATGATTTCGATGTACACTGGTACAAGCTCTGAAAGTTGGTCTTATTCAAGGAACCAAAGACATCATGCAGCTCAACCGTCAGTCTTGAGAGCACTGAAGTCGGGATTTGTTGTTCGGTGATGACAGAAAATACTAATTTGAATAGAATCGAAGATTGGTTTGGTTGGTTCGATTTATATTAGGAATCGGAGATTTTGGTGCGATTAAACCTGCGAGCTATGGCTGGTGCTGACAAACCAGTGGTATCGTACCAAATACTGACTACAGCAGAGGAACATCCCGAGTCCTCAAAAGCGGGGAGCAGAACCCAGGACGCACATGTCGGAAGGCTGACACTCAACCCACTGAGCTACACCTGGACATGCAGACATCTCTGTACAAACATGCTGATCAAGTTGTGGACCTTAATAACAGCAGCTCTGTGTTGGAAGCCCATTGTGTGGCCCTCATGTTAGCAATGTCCACGGTGATTGACGATACATATGAATGTACTTAAGATTATGAACGATGTGAAAGTAGTTAAGATCAATGACGATGTGAATGTAGTAAAGTCATACTAGTATCCGTTTTGCAAGCACGGCCGGATCGAGCAACGTGTCGGTGGAGGGGGGGGGGGGAGTTGGGAGCACCGACCGGGGTACCAATATCAGCAGGGATGATGCGGTCAACTTCAAGCGAGCACTACTTGATATCACATGTACTCAAAGAAATAAATCACGGCCTTCCAAAACGCGGTGGCCGGCTCCCACTATGATCGCGCCTGAGGCGTGTTCAGGAGAAGAAGGCGCCTCGGCTATTGGACCAATCGGATCGCATCTATTAAACGAGCTACCAATCGGATCACTTCTATTATACGAGGAGCACGAGGCGCCTTGCCTCCTGAACAAGCCTCAAGTAATATGATTGTGTTTGTTTTGGATATTCACATGTGCACTGGCTCATGTATACTAATCGGCAAATGTAATGAAGCCTTAAACACTGGAAAGGATGTCATCCCAGTTGGTCAGTAGGCGGTCTGACTATTTGGTTCAGTCCGACAATTGTATTGCATGGCCTATAAAAGATTGCCGAAAGTAGGTTAAGTCAAATGCAGGTCATAATACAAATGGGTGGTTCTTCGTTCGGACTTAAAATATATATCGGTCGATATTTCCATTCACAATGCACCCCCTTCAGCCTCATCGTTCGTCTCTTCAATGAAACACTGATTATGACATTTACCCATACAGTCTTCCTTGACATATTTCCTGCCAACGGAACTGGTCAAGATCATTAGCGAGGATATTCTACAATATATAGGACAGAGATCGGTTTTCTCTATCCTTACCCTTTGATTTGACTTTATGCCAAACAAAACTATCTATCAATCGACAACGCGGGGAAGCGCAGCGGTTAGTGGTCTACCTATTAACGCAAAAGATAGCCGAAAGCCATTCCAAATCATGATCGGGAACAATTCACTCACTCTTTCTGTCGATCTCTTTATGATCCCCTTGCCTCAGTGTGTATGTCGTACATCAAGTGATGACTGAATTGAACAAACATGGTATGCCGTAATGAATGGATTATATATCGGTGGATCGTCGATTCGCAGGAAGCAACGGTGCAATAGTTAAGCCTTCTTCTTATATCCAACAAACAGTTATCGTAACAATGGTCTAGGAAATTCCTACCTGTGCACAAAATGCCATTGAGCGAACTAGTTGAGCCATAGATAATATTCCCTGGATACTTTTTGGTATTAACCCTGTGTTTCGTCTTTGTGTAACGTTTACAGAATTAAACCCAATTGTGTACTGGGACGCTAAAATACAGTTTAGGACGGCAGTAACGATTTCATTTAAATGTACCGACGATATTACTGGGATCACGCCATAACTTGAGCAATTTTGGTGGCGTGAATGTTGAGTTAAGGTAATACATTGCCCTGCTAGGAAACATATCGGCATCAAACGGTCTAGATGGAAGTTTTACCTTCCAAATAACTTGAATCGGATTAAATCATATCAAATCATGTCAAAGCTCGGAAGGACTCGTTACGAGTGTACCCAAACACCTTGCCCATCCGGTTGACCCTTCGTGCCAGATGTGAGTTAAAGTATTAGTTTCAAGTGCAGTTCTTCGACCATGACGCAAAGTAATGTTCAAGATAATTAGAATATAAATCAAAGGATCATGTTTTTATTCGCGTTGTACTACTATAAGCATTATAGGGTACAGGGATTCTGTTCTTAAATGGTATGACTATGTCACTTATCCAAGAGCCGCGTACGGGATCATCAGCCCATAACAATTTAAATGTTTCAAAAAGGCGAGAATGTTAATACAAATATCATACCCGTGGTGCTTCACGTAGAGAATATAAGTCATATTCGTGAAGATAAGGTCGTGAAGTGCTTCCATCTTGCTGTAAATGAACAGGAAAAGAAATATATTCTTCCGGAAACGTCGGTCTCTTCTTATCGATGTGGAATGCATGGGGATCATCATCTATTTCTAAATACAAGATTGGTCTGAGCGTCATATGTCATGCATGTTTAAATGTCAATGCAGGACATGTAACCGACATCCAGCAGTGATGTTGTCAAAGGACACAAATTAGAACTGACATTAAGTGGTAAATAACCTGTCTACTGGTCACAAGTCACATTTAATAATGGATTTCTATTGTGATGTAGTATCTATTATTGACAACCAATAGACAGTTCCAAGACAATTTACAAGAGATTATCTTGCCATTTCTTTGTCGAGGCCAAGTAAGCTGATGCGCTATTCAATTTTCATATTTACAAATATATCGCTGAGAAGAACAAAACACAACGATTTCAACACGCATTAGATACACCAAAATTTGATTGCAGACACTTTAACCACAGGCCACACATGTAAATGTGAATATGAATGTTAATATGTAATGTTAATATGCATATCAAAGGATGAGATCGAATTCGTTGTCACACCGAACGACTCTGCAAAGATGTAAACACTCACAGAAAAGACATTTAGGATGTAACAGGCACTTAAGAGGTAATTGTCCTTGAAAGATGCATTCCTAAAATTTTGAGTAATAAAGGAGATGTTGGCCATCTATCATGAATATACAAGCACAGAGCAAAGTATCTTACAGGATGGTATTGTTTCAGCCACTAACACTGCTTGCATAATATATTGGTTAACTGCTTCAGGTATGTAGCAAACATATTGTTGTAATAACAAATACATACCGAAATGTGAATTACTTGTGGAATTGATTGAACGTCCTTCAAAATGTATACGTTTCCATCCTGCATGTGTTCACATGGGGTAGTTGAAGTATGTCACACATCGAGTTTAAACATCTTGCAATTTGACATAAGCTGGAGTCGCTTCCTCACAAGAAAGGAACATTTAATTCATTTTAAACATCCACTGCCACATGAAAGGAATACAGATTCAATAAGTTCCGACTTGCCTTCACCTGCTACCGATAAAGCCCATCTCTGACGGCCCAGTCTAACGTTTGGGCATTATTAAAACATATTGGGAAATCTCGCTGTCGAGTTGACATCCTTAAGCCTTTTACTGTAACAGTTCTTGATAATGATGATATAAAAAGAAGGGTGGTAATCGACTAGAAGACTCCATGATGTGACATATCCGCTGTTTATGATTGTTACGTTGTACACTTCAGTCTTTATGATAAGTATACTTATGTTTTGTCGCAAAATGCTATTAAGTAAGGACAAAATAATTGGACGCTATTTTATATAATACATTTCATAACTCTCATCAGCATGATCCTGTCTCAGCTTTCATTAATGTCATCATACATCGTTTAATCTAATTCTGTTAAATCACCGAAGGAATGTGAAAGTTTCTTATCTGACCAACAGAAAAAGCCAGACTTCCCCGACACCAGACATCGTAAACTGGCTGCAGTTTGGAATGTCTTTTATTCTGCTTCCGGGAGTTCGACTGAGATTGGTTTGTAGTCTTGAAAGCTATACATCTTTGAAATATATAACTAAATTATGCATCTTATTGTGTTATTGCGATCTAAAATATGACGTCTTTACATCAGGACACTCATGTCCAGAAAATACAGTTATGTTCCTGCAAGTACGGATAGATTGTGGTTTTTGCTGCAATCGACTAGAAGACACTGCAATGTAACATATCCTTGGTTTACAACTGTCATGCACACTTTAGTAGTTTTGACTCCTGACAGGTCCCGATGGACATTTCTTGCCCTAATTCAATGTATGATGGTATCAGTATTCTCATGCCGAAATGTAAAGGAAAGTTATTGTACGCCTTTTTATTCGATTTGAAAATGCATGTTTTAGAAACACGGTAATGTAAATGTGTGTGTGCGCGCGTATATGAATCTAAAGTCAATAACGTCAACTTTGACCACGATCGGCATAGTACAACAACATAAACCGACCTGTTTCAGTATATTGTGTGTATGTTCAGTATACATTCATGAAATCGTCTGTTCAATGTAAGTTGAAGTTTTATCAAATTGTTAACTTGTTTCAGTGACATCTCTGGCTGAGAATCGATTGGATTAGTTTTTCATACTGCTGCTTACCCGTAATGACTTTGCAATGTATACCTTATGGGAGATTACCAATTTACCTCTACTTCCATTCTCCTTCGACCGTTGCAGAAACATCACACTAATTTCAAAGTGTGTCTACCTTCGGGCAGTTTGCCAGTGCCAATAAGTTCTAGTTCGCAAGCTCTTATTGATTGTTTTAACGGACGTTAAGTCATTTAAATATTATCCATTTACCAAAGATACGGAAGCCGTAGGTGACACAAAGCTTCCAGTATGGTTTAGCAAGTATCTCTGATACTGACATGCCTAGACCTGTAAGACAGTAACATCTCATTCACAAAGTCGTAACAAATTGACAATGACCGCATTTTTTCAAATGGCTAGAGTTAATTAAAAAACCATTATCCAAAAGCGACATGCGGGTATGAACAGATCAGTGGGTCCAACCTCTTAATGTTAGAAAACTGTCGCCTGCAACTGGTTGAAAATGAAGCATTTTCAAATCTCATTATTTTAAGTTACAAATTGCCAGGGGCATACAAAAGGTTTAATGAATACATGCCCCACAAGACAATTAATACTGAAGTGAAATAAGATCACACAAATTTAGAAAACCGTTTATCATGTTTCTGTTCAGAGTTCACCTCTCCAGGCACCAGAACCGTTACAATCCACGTTTAACTCTAGCTCCAAATAAGGCAACCGATCAAACGGTCATTGAAAACTCATGGGGTAGTTGACGTTTAGATTCCCGCCTTTAATTTCAGAATCACGCACCAAAAGTTTCATCCGACTTTTCTTCACAGAATCGGCTCCGATCTACTTTTGTTGTATAAGAGCTACCCCTCAACAACAGTTAACCTTTTACAGACTGTATTTTATACACTCATGTGATTGTCTATAGTTTGGAGACTCCATTAAGTAAGCAAATCTTAAACCACTGGCAGACAAATGTTTATAAGGTAGTATAATGTAACACTCTTTCTTATTAAGGTACATTGATTTGTAAGCCATTAAATGTCAGTCCAAGGCACTGAAATCAACATATTGATACTTAGCTGGTTTAGAGTCCATTATCGACAAGACTTTGGTAGACACAAGTGTGAGTGTACATTGCCGTCTACAATTTCAAGGACCTACTAATTTGCCTGTCTTCCTAGTTCTGTTACATTTGATGTTATTCTCCGAGAGTACAGCATACCTAAAAGAAAACCATATTTTTTAAGGATGCGTTTGAAGAGTTGACCTTCAACATCGGATCTGGCAGGTAATTCGATCTTAATGTCAGTAGCTGCTCCGCTGTCGAGGATGACCAGTTCTTCTCACAGGTTAATCAGAAAATGTGCAAAGTCCAGACATAGTCCAGGAATAATGTGCATGTTCCAAATTGGACTCGAAACAATTATACGAAAGAGAAGCTTGAGGTACTTGACATTCTGGAGATAATTGTGCCAGAAGGAAGATTGCTCAAATGGGCCATAAAAGACACAGACGGCGGACATCAGCTCGTTGTTAACTTTTGTTGATTTCTCCAAGTGCTGTTGTTAGCATGACAACATTAATTACACACATGTGTTAATCATTAGTCTAGAATTCACTCCGTGCTGCATTCTCCCTACAGTGGCGCCAGCAGATGTGGGCAATAACGGCAATGGCCAGGCTCTCAGTAGTCTTATCAGGACTCGCCACGTTTAGTCTTTAACAAAAGAAATAGCTCCTTACAAAACTGTTCACCGTTCTTATAGTTCTCTGGCCGAACTTAGCTCGGGCCGGTACAAAAGGCTCGCGCCACCGTCATATCTCCATTACAGTACATGACTGCAAGACGGAACCGGTGTCAGAGACCAGATTTTCGCCCTACCCATATTTCTCCCGGAAAACCCAGTATATACTCATCCTTCCCCTAAGGAAATTTGAGAATATACCCGATTCCTGCATTATAGCTACTTCTCCCCCCCCTCGCTGAGAGTGTGTGTCCCTGCCAACAACCGCCCTTCTCAATAACTTTAAATGGTTTATTGTTCAGTTAACCTATCAGGTGTATTTTTGCAAACTCAGTTTAAGAAAACTGATTCACTGACACTGAGTCAGTCAATTAGTTTACTGACCACGGTAAAGTGTCTCTCTCTAAGTTGACAGTTGAAGGACAACCAGGAGGAGAGATTCGAATCAGCAAAGGTCAAGGTCAGATATCGACAAGCTGTTGTCATTCCGCACCTTGAGCAACATTTGTGAACAGTCAGTCAATCGTTCCATGCACCAGAACACAATATAAAATTGTGCGTAATCGTCTCTACAGTCAATGTTGACTGAACAAACAATTGCGCACAGGGTGTTTAGATAGTGCGAGGAAACCATTCTAGAATGACAATTGTCTAAAACATTGTGTTGACATACAAGTAAACGAGAACATATTTCTACAGTAATGTCATTTCTGTTGCTTGCATTCTCGCCGTGCAATGGTAGATGGAACGTCCTTCCCAATGTATATGCTTCCATCTAGACTAACTTAGTCCAAGAAATAAGCTTAATCTACAAAATTATGTTCATGATACCCAAAAAAACAACCAAAAATGTAATCAGAAAAGGAGCCCAATGATAGTCCTAATTTCTGGCTTAGTGCTGAGAATTTCTAGACTAAATATCCAGACATGGGCAGGCTCCATTTTCTTCGTATGCTCTAGGGTTTGGGAGACAGACTAGCTTCCATCCTGCATCTGCTAAAATCACGTCATTGAAGTGTGTCATACAGCCAAATTAAACATCTTAAGATTTGACCTTACCTCCAGTCCCTTTCTCACAAGAAAGACACATTTATTTCATTTTGAATTATCCACTGTCACATGAAACGAACACAGATTCAATAAGTTCTGACTTGCCTTCACCTGCTACCGATAAAGCCCATCTCTGACGGCCCGGTCTAACGCTTGGACATTATTAAAACATATTGGGAAATCACGCTGTCGAGTTGACACCCTTAAGCCTTTTACTGTAACAGTTATTGGAAATGATGATATTAATAGAAAGGATGTAATCGACGTTACATATCTCTTGTTTATGATTGTTATGTCCACTTAAGTCTTTTTGACTCCTGAAGGGTCTCAACGGACAACTCTTGTTCTAATTCAATTTATGTTGGCATTAGTATCATCATGCCTGTCGTTAAATGCGAACATTTCAAGAAAAGTTATTGGATGTTTTTTTTATAATTCGATTTGCAAATAATATGCATGGATCAGAAACACAGTAGCAAATATGTGTGTGCATCTAAAGTCAATAACGTCAACTTTGGCCACGATCGGCACAGTACAACCAATTAAACCGACCTGTTTCAGCATATTGAGTGTTGATTACATTCATGGAATTGGGGTTTTTTTAATGTAAAATTGACGTTGTGAAGCATTTTCACATTAAACGAACACACACGCTGAAGTGTCATTTAATTGTTAACTTGTTCTTTGTGACATCACTGGATCAATTTTACATACTTGCTGCTTACCCGAGAGGAATTTTCAATGTATATCTCATGGGAGATTACCTCTACTTCCTTAGACGTCGGCTTCGAGACATCACACTACTTTCAAAGTATGTCCACTTTTGGGCAGTTTGCCAGTGCAAATAAGTTGTAGTTTGCACGCTCCTATTGATTGTTTACAACGGACGTTGAGCCATTTGAATATTGTCCATTTACCAAAGATACGGAAGCCGTAGACGACACGATATGGTTTAGCAAGTATCTCTGGAACTAACATACCTAAATGTGTAAGACAGTAACGCCTCATTCTCAATGTCGTAACAAATTGACAAACGGAAACAAAACATTTGTACAATCACAGCACCACACGTGTGTTAATCATTTAGTCTGCATTCTCTCTACAATGGAGGCATCAGATTAGGGAAATCCCGGTAATGCCCAGGCTCTCAGTAGTCTTATCAGGGCTCGCCACCCGGAGTTTCCTAGGCGTGTCGCTCTAACACCCAAGAATAGGACCCTCATGCTTGTCGCAAGAGGCGACTAAAATAAGGCAGCCTTGGGCTGCATTCCTCAATGGGTAGAGAATAAATGTCTGGGGGTTGAAGACTGGGACAAAATGGCACCAACTTACAGCGATACATTTGATTTCAGGTGCTATAACGCATATCATTATTATTTTCCTCCAACAGGTAAAGCCAGTGGTGGTGCTTCGGCACTCATAAGACAGGACATCCTTCACAGTCCTATATCACTGAAAAGTAATTTACAGGCTGTGGCTGTACGTCTTATGTTCCATATTACGTTCACATTATGCTCACTGTATATTTCAACTTCGTCCTCATCCTCTCGTTCTGACCTTCAGAAGTTAATTGATCAGCTACTTAAGCCTTATTATTATGGGTGACCTTAATGGTAATAACTACTGTGAGGCAGTCCGCATGTAAATGGCAGAGGCAAACTTCTGGATGATATAGTTATGCATAATGATTTAATAATTTGTATCAACGGATCTAACACATATCTCTATCCTGCCACTGGCTCATACTCTGCTCTAGATTTATCGCTTTGTTCATCTGATTTATTTGATGGATTTGAGTGGTCAGTCCATTATGACTTGTGTGGATCTGACCACTTTCCAACTATTTTAACTGTCGTTCCATTATCAGATGACTTACCATTGACAAAATGGAATTGTAAGAAAGCTGACTTGAAAGAATGTGAGGTTCTATGCGAGTATGAAACAAAACCTGAATCTTACCAGAAGGCTTTTGATCCAATTGAGGCATTTACTCATGCATTGTTAAGCATTGCCAACATAACTATTCCAAGGGCCTCTTGAGTTCCACACATCAAGGAACTTTGGTTCAAAAACGATTGTAAACAAGCTAGAAATACAAGGGAAAAGGCTGCAAAGCTATTTCGTAAACATCAAACACAGGAACACATCTAAATAAGTTCAAAATAGCTCGACGCACGTTTAATTCTTCAAAGCGGCACTATGTGTCCAAGCTTAATTCTCCCACGCCTATGTCCAAGTTTGGAACAAGTTGCAAAAATTAAGGGAAAAGGTTCTAAGATCACAGTTCCACATCTAAATATTAATGACACGGTTGTAACTGATACAGCTGATATCTCGAACAAAATAGCTGAAACTCTTGCAGAACATTCATGGTCGTCTAATTATATACCACAGTTTCAGCGATATCAGAAATCTCAGAGAAAACAATTTATTGGATTTGCTTCAGATAACAGTGAAATTAACAATGAATATTTTTCTATGAACAAGCTTCTCACTGCTCTAGGTAAGCTCATGATACAGCCACAGGACCGAATGAGATTCACTATCGGTTGCTAAAACACCTGCCCATGTCATCGTTACACGCATTAGTTAAAATTTGATACTTTGATAATAATCGGACCTCTGGCACATTCCATGATTCATGACGTAACGCTACCATTGTTCTAATTCCTAAATCGGGTCGGGATGCCAAGAAACCTTCAAATTATTGACATATCTCTTTAACTAGCTGAGTTTGCAAAACTCGCGAAAGGATGATCAATGATCGCTTAGTATTCCTTCTAGAATCAAATAATCTTATTTCCGATATACAGTGTGGATTTAAAAAGAATCATAGAATCACTTGTTCGATTGGAATATTACATAAAGAATGTTTTTATATCAGGTTATCATGTTGTGTCAGTTTTCTTTGATCTCGAAAACGCATATATGGCACAAAATGGACTTTTAAAAAATCTTCACTTAATAGGTCGTTGACCTCTTTTTATCAATCAATTGTTAAGTGATAGACCTTTTAAAGTCCGAGTGGGACCAACCTTGTCTGATCACTATAGTCAGGAGCAAGGTGTCCCACAAGGCACCATTTTGCCTGACACTCGTTTCAGTATTAAAATAAACAGTTTGACAAAAGTGTTAAACCAGTTTATAGATGGTTCTCTATTTGTAGATGACTTTAGTATCTCGTGTCGTGGCAGACATATGCAATTGGTTCAACGACAGCTGCAACTATGCCTAAACAAAATACATCAATGGCCTTTGGGAAATGGTTTCAAATTTTCCATGACCAAAAGAAATTGTATTCATTTTTGCCAAAACATGAGATGTCATAATGTACCGAATCTATTCTTAAATTACCATCCTATTAAAGTCGTTGACGAGGCTAAGTTTCTTGGACTCATTTTCGACAGACGTTTAACGTTTAAGCCTCATATCAAACAACTAAAATGAAAGTGTCTGAAGACTTTAGATATCATAAAGGCCATTTTAAATACATCCTAGGGTGGAGACCAAAATACTCTCCTTCAGCTATATCGATCTTTAGTTAGATCCAAGTTGGATTATGGATCTGTTGTGTATAGTGGAGCCAGCAAGGCAACCTTGAAGTTGTTTTACCCTGTACATCACGTCTCTGCCAGACAATCCTGAATTAAACTGTGCATTTGATCCCTTGTACAAAGATCGATACGAGAAAAAACCTAAAGCTGTCCCTCCCCTTGAAATTCGAATTCTTCCACACACAGCTGAAATTGGCATTGACCTCAATCTGATTGCATCATCTTCCATTATTTCTACTCCACGTTTGTATTTGGGTAAAGCTGAATTTTACTCGATTCAGGAAATCTGAAACTAATGATTTTATCTGTCAAAAATAGTTTGCCCTTTTGAAAGAAAACTATCATTCATATACACCTAAATTGTGTTTTTACAGACGGATCCAAAGATGGTTGTATCAGCTGCTGTCGTTGGGTCCAGGGCCCACTTCCACAAAGCGATTTTAGCGCTAAGTTGATCGTAAGTCCTTAAGATCGAGTTTTACCATAGCTTTTCAATGTTAAAAT
>JAUELE010126507.1:0-14320 GCA_031471655.1 Diodora aspera
TCCAGGTGGATGTTTTGGTCAATCAGTGATGCTCCAGGTGGATGTGTTGGTCAATCAGTGATGCTCCAGGTGGATGTGTTGGTCAATCGGTGATGCTCCAGGTGGATGTTTTGGCAATCAGTGATGCTCCAACAGCAAACGCTTGCGTCTAATCATGTGGCGCGTCGCTCCAAACACTGAGCGAAGTAAAGACGTTATTTTATATTATGTATTAATCCATTTACTTGATAACGTTTAATTACTCGATACTTTATAACTCGATAAGTACAAGTGTGATTTCTTTCATCTTGGATTTAGTTTAACAAGAAATGTATAAGCTTTGATTGAGTGTGCATATAGGGCCAGAAAGTAAATCTCGCGAGAGCTGCCTTGCCGAAACTTTCCTTGAACCTCGTCTTAAATCATACCTGCAACGTCGATACGCTTGCGATTTTGCGCTTCGAACGCATCGGTATTTTTCATCGACATTTATAACGACATTGGTCATCAGAAGTCGTCACATGAAGATCTCAATGTCTTGATAAAATCTTGAAATCCTTCTTCCGGGACATTTTATATTTGCTGTTTTTAATATCGCACCAATCGAAGGAACGATGTCTCCCATGCATTGTGCAATACTCCATTTGATGAATTGTTCACAAAGTATGCATTAGGTAAACCTAATCCACTGTTTTGGTTTCGTTTCACCTAAAATCAATCCCTCCCTCCAGCAGGGAAATACACATGTTTGCAAATTAGCGTATTAGCAAATACACAGTTTATCTGGTGCTCTGACTGCATAGTTTATTGTTTTATTATCTGTGTTACCTCTGACCTCTAATCATCTCCCATTTGGCTTCATACCTGCGTTAGCATGACCTGATGCTTTCATCTATGAATCTAGGTATGGTCAAAGGAGCCCGTTTGTTGGACATGGGAACAGGACCAAACATCTATTCTGTCGTCAGCGCCTCTCGTCATTGTGAAAGTATCATTCTGTCCGACCTTACATCCCAGAACAGGGACACCTTGAGACGATGGCTGGATGGAAGTTTACAACACAGTTTCAGTCATATTTTTAAATATTTGGCTGAGAAAGAAGGACAGAGGTAGGTTTGCTGACCAGGGGCAGATCTGGTCCGAGGCTCTGACTTAGATCTGGTTAAGGTCTTTTTACCTCGGCACCAAGCAAAGTCATGATATACTGAACCGCTAAAGAAACGTAAGTCCCGATACATATGTACAAGTCATGTATTCTGAGACGTTTGTACAGGGTATGCGTATATGTTGATGCCAAAACTTTTGGGATCAGATGTTCGTAGACTGTGTGAATGTTCAACTATAAGTCTGGAAGATGTCAACATGATCAGATAATCCATCCCGCGATGAGGAGTAATTATTACCCTGTATCCCACTATTTGCATTCACAACAGCAACACACCCGCTGCACATCGAATGGATCAGACAGTTGATGAATGATGCGTGGGAACTCCTTGACCATGGCTGCTAAAGTTCACCTGCCGTTGTTGGTCTTGGACTCACATGATCAAGACTTCTTTGGAGCTCGCCCCACAAATGTTCAATCATGTTTAAATCGAGACTCGTGGATGGCCACGGCAAAACTGCAATATATGTAGCCTTAGCAGTGTGTGGTTGCGCATTGTCTTGCTGGAAAGTGTTTTGTCAATGCCGATGTAGAGAAGGACACAACATGGGGTCGTAAAGCCTTGTCAATGTAGCGCAGAGCTCTTACACCATTATCCCTTCTGGAACCGATATTCTGCTGAAAGACCACTGGGTCAGTTCTTTGATATAAACCAATACCTGCCCACATCATGACACGCGTTCTTTTCCATGACACAATGCATTGTATAATGTTTTCTCCATATTCGGACTCGTCCATCAGCATGAGAAATACAGGAGCTACTCTCATCTGAGAATGCCACACGTATCGACTTTTGATGGCGCCAGGTCGGGTGTCTGCCAGTAAACAAGAGTACATTTTGATTTTCACGACAACCGCTTTTATGTTCCCTTGGTGCATTCGGATGATTTGTTTTTTAGATACACTGTTTTTAAAGGGTAGGCAAATCAAATTGACAACAGACAGTTTATGAAGAAGAAAGGCAGTATATGACTTCCATTATTCTTTCACACGTTCGCAATTTGTTACACAATTTGCAGAACTTTCTCTTGCGGGTCAGTATAGTTATTTGAAGTTGAACGGTCAAAACTAGAACTGAACAAATAGACATAGCCATTTATATTCCCCGCCATTTGATCCATCTGACATTTGATCTTATGCCTTTTCAGGGAGCTTTCTGATGTTTGGGAATCGAATCTGAAAGAGAAGATAGCAGCAATCGTTCCTGTAAATTTGCTTCAGGAGCAGCCATTTTCACCATGTTGCCTACCTAAATCCCATATAATCACCTCATCTTTATGTCTAGAATGTGCCACAACAGATTACACAAAGTACAAGCAGATTGCCTCAAAAGTGATGTCACTCCTAGAAAAAGGCGGTCATCTTGTCTTGTGTGGAGTCCTAAATGAGACCTACTACACGATTGGTGACCAGAGATTAAAGACCTATTGCTTGACTTCTGAGGACGTCAAGGCTGCCTGGACTGAACATGGACTTCTAATTGTCGCCTGGGAAGAAACTGCAGCCGGTGACAGTGAGGACGATGATTGTTCAGCCCTGTTCATGATGTGCGGGGAAAAGTTGCCATGACTGATTTCTTCATGTGATATGCACAGGTGCCCGAGGACATGACAAAAAAGAATCTACCCATGTGAAACCAACCCATGTTTACCACGAGCCGATCCTGCTGCAAAGAGGTTGCACGAATTGCTTCACTTTAACCAGATATATTCCCTTCACCTGCAAATATAGGTCTCAAACACCACTCAACGGTAACAGCACACTTTTTATGTTACCACAGCTATATATTTTCCTACTGATTGATCTAAAACTAATTGAAATTTAATCAGTAGTTATTGATCTTTTAAGCCGTAATGAATTTGATGCTAATCATAGATCATTAGAAAATCAAATATAATGACAGTAGACACTGTCCCGTGGTTGAACAAAGTTGTTGCACCTATCATTAACGGTTGGGAATCCAGTAAATGACCGGCTAGCCTTTCCACTGGTGACTTCGAACTCCGACACAACGTGTCATTTCCAGATGTAATTTCCTTGTATTTGTAATTCGTATACTATCCCAGTTACGAGAACTGGCGCATTCATCACTCTGGTCCAATGAAAATTTGGAAAACAAACATCTCGCTTGCGATGACAGACAGCTCTTTGGACTACGGTACCAGATCTACAAATACTGCAACACAAAATGCAGCATGCCCTAAATTTAGTTCAGAAATGGACCTCCCAATGGAGATTTAGTGTGTCCATTCCCAAAACCGATTTCCTTATTTTTTCCAAGCCAACGAAAAAACTAACCAAAATAACTTTGAAATTCTAAGAACAGGCACTCAAACAAATGTCTACAGTAAAATTCTTCGGAGTCATATTCGACCAAAATATAAACTGGAAATCACATAATTATATTATATCTTAAAAATCAATGTAGGTCAGATATTAATTTGATTAGAATTCTCGCCAGTTGATGGCCAAATAAACACACTCTATTTAACATTAACAAATTCTTAGTTCAATCTAAACTGAGATATTGCATCCAAGCATGGGGCAATGCCGCCCCATCGTATCTTGTTAAATACAAGTTACTATCAGTGCCACAAAATCATCACTGGTGCCGTCAGAGGCACCAGGGCAGAAATTCGTCATGCTGAGCCGGGAGATCCCAATATCAATCAATTTTATAAACAATAATCTACAAAATATATACTTAGAAACTTACGTAATCCCATAGTCCAGGAACATATCCGAATCAAATATTTTTCAAATGGATAATATGCAACATGGCAAACCTGCACAATACCAAACCATGATAACCTACAATATAAATAATCTAAAACTCAATCCAGAAGAATATAAAGAGGATCAAGTTAAAGTTAATAAGCAACTTACATATCGTATTAAAAAAGGATCTCCTTCAGCCCAGGATAAACATATAGTTTTGGCCCATATAGACCAAACATACAAACAACACATTACAATATATGCCGATGGATCTAAAGATCATAATGGAAAAATCGGAGCGGCTGTAGTCTGCCCAGAACTTGAAATACAACAGAAAGCTAAAATCCAGGATCACCAGTCTATGTTTACTGCTGAGCTCACAGCTATCACCATAGCACATAAACAGCTACATACAATTACACAGATTTCTACAAATAAAAATATTGCAATTCTTACCGATTCCTTGAGCTCTATACAAGCCCTAGAATCATTCAAAAATAATAAATATACATTATCTTATTAACACTATTAAAAAGTTAATACTTAAACTTAACAATAATACATTTTAAATAAGTATTGTCTGGATTCCATCCCATATTGGAATAGTTGGAAGCGAACTGGTTAAACTGGCCACCTCACATCGACAATACGACCTCACTCCTCTATTTACCAAAGGAGAATTAAAAAATATGCTGAAAAAACAAATTAAACATGACATCAATACAAAGTGAAAGCAATATGGAAAAACTTTAAGTTTTGCCAATACCAACAGCAATACTCTGACGGACCTAGAAATTATCACAACACACACAAATGGATATAGCCTTATTCAGAATCAAATCTGGATGCGCAAAAACAAACGATTACTTATATAAAATAAAATACTCAAATCAACTTAATGGTGAATTTTGCACTAAACCAGACTCTATAAATCACCAAATATGGGAATGCCCCAAACATGCAATTCCTAGAAAATTATACTTTCATAACAAGATTCAAAACCTCCAGCAATGTTACGCAAACTCATCCAATTTAGTTTCTTTATCCCAATTTCTACTTACAACAAAGCTCCACTACATCATGTAATAAGCTCTCGCTAAAATATGCACAGCATCTCTTTTTAACTTAACCTTTGTGAAAAGTTAATGTAAATACACCATCGCCTTTTATATATATTTTAAACCATCGTTTTTGGGGTTTTCAATTTATGGTCAGCACGAAATAAAATATGTTAAATTTTAACTTCTCCTTTTCCGCTTTTTTGTATATTATTTTCTATCCCCTCCGCACTTCGTCTCCGATATAGCCTCCATAACGTGGGCAAAAGGCGATGTAAAATAAGCTGACTGATAAGTAATTAATTAATGACAGACAACTCCAACCTAGCTCTTCACTGACTGGTTAGAGCTCTCCATCATGGCAGTCGATATGTTTGTTTTTCAAATTGTCATCGGGCAGAGTGATATATACTCGAGTTCTGGCAAATGGGATATCATACCAATTAAAAATAACTCTGGATACACATTAAATTACATCTGGAAATGACACGAGGCGTCGAGAAGAATGCGCGCTAGTTATTGGGGTCTAAAACTCGAATGACAGGTGCACTAACTTTGTCCGACCACGTCGAATTTGCAGTTTTCACCAACACAGGAGTGTCCAGTCACCGTGACGTCATTTCCGTAAATATTTGGATTATCCTTTTTTTTTCTCCCCCGGCATTATATAGTCATTGGTATGTCTGTCAGTCCGCTTCTTGTCTGGAACATTACTCATACACTATGAGGACTTTTTCATGAAATCTTCCAGAAATGTCAATGGACCTCTAAAATTGTGCCTATTGATTTAGGTTTTTGTTTTCTTGTCACTAAAATCGTTTGGAAGATCTTCAGACTTTTCATGACACTTGTTTAGATAATATAGTGTTATCCAAGCTGCATAGATGAATCTTCTGCTAATTAAAGTTTTCTGAGATTTTAATGTTTTTCTATATTTTTTCTTATGGAAAAATGCCGGATTTGGATTCTGACTTCTGAAGTTAGCATGGTAGGCTGTAGGGTGTTTGTCGAGGGCATTAATCATAAACTATGGGGACTATTGTCATAAAACGTTTGTTATCCAAGCTGTGTAGAAGTGATTTTGCAGATATTATTATTATTATTATTATTATATACACACATAATATTATGTCATCTTCTGATGACTCTTGTTCACCATGGGAATCGATTCATGAAGCATATAATTTAATCGCCAGTTGTATTTTAAGAACTCGGGTCAATTTTTGATTATTAAACGAGTAACATATTCTTAAACGGTTGTTCTTAGTTTGAAAATAGTATTTAGAAATCTATTTAGATTTTTGTTGTGTTCAAATCTGTCGAAAACGTTTGTGTGTTGTATGACAAAGCCAGTCCTGGAGGTATGTAACAATAAAACGAGGAGCTTGGACATCCGGACAGATAATGCGACTGTGTTTGCGTTAAGTTTGGTCGCCTTCTTTTAACATGGACGGGGAGATGAGGCATTTTACTCTTCTGCCTCAACAGTGTGAAGGTCAGTCGGTGGCGATAAATGAATCTGATGTATCCAATATTACAAACTTATTTTAACATCAATGAAACCTCAATACATGTATACACACGTTGTCCAGTGCTGTATCCGCTTTAATGGCGTACTTACACCTTTCATCAATATGAAATGTGGGATCAAACAGGGTTGTAGGATTTTACCACTTCTGTTCAGTCTGTATATCTGCTACAGTCAAGTCAAGTGTTTAAATGTCTGAAAGATCGGAATCAATGAAAACAGGAGAGGCTTCTTCTAACAAACTTTAGTTAGAATGTTCGGAACTTACAGAAAATATACAACGCTGAAGTATGAAATTATAACCAAATCTCAACTTAAGACAAGTCCGAAGTAGTTGCGCAACTTATTTACATCAGTATACTTACACATGCTACAAATCATCTCGGCTAAAATACCTTTAAAATTTAATGTCCAAATAATTATTATCGCTTAAATTACCAATAAATGAAATGTCTCATGACAATAATTATGTTTCCTACCTGAAGAGTTGACCTCTCTCTCTCTTCAACTCTTGACAGCAGTGACACAACACTCCATCATTCTCTGTCACCTTCACGCACTGCAACTGTAATGGTTACATTGTGCCCACTTCAGTCACAAACATTTTATGGACGTTTGGGATAATTCTGCAAACCTTTGAATGCCACAATAAAATGATCCGCCTCTTTATACTGACACTTTCAGCAGTAAATATATCGCCAAATACCGATAACAAGCTCTTAAGATCTGCAGTTCGAATCCAAAGTAATAACCAACAACTAAACATAAATAAAAGAGTGAGTAAGTTAAATGGTGTTTAACGTCAATGTGGGTAATATTTCAGCCATAGAGGGACTACATAAATAAAAGACAAATTAAACTGAACTTGAAACTATTTCTAACAAACCCTCCCGGGGCCAGAACATGAGAAATACGCGATTCAAAACAGTTTTCATAAGTGTTTCCGCTATACTACTGCGGCACTATTCCTTGGATGAGAAAATATCAGCATTTGCCACATTGTAATAACGTCTAAATAAATCAGGCCCCGTATAATCACCGTATTAAACTAAATAAGAGTCACACCGAATTGCCAGAGTCAGTTTCTAACAATGAGCAACATTTCTGAACACGTATCTGGTATTCACCAGACTGAGTTCTGACTTTGACATTTCTCACTATTCCATCTTCAATGGACCTGGACAAACCAAGGACAAACTTCAATGATACTAGCAAGATTCCATCTGCTTCGAAACATTAAAGTAAACTAGTGTAGTAGGCTGCGGCACGTGACTGAATCTTGGCAGCCCACTAGCAGGATGGTTCGCAATCCTGAATACACCAAGATGTTATTCAGCTGTATATAAATGGGCGGACTTTGCGTTGTGTACTTTTAAATAGTGAAATTACCCTCCAGCAGTGTGCATCCAGTCAGGTTCTATGTAGCTGACCTACAGCTGTCCTTGACCCAAACAAAAACAGACCAAGACAATTGCAAGTGTTCCAAAATCAACAGAAGTTTATTAACTAAATCAACAATAGAAATAAATAATAAAAACAAAAAGAAGAGAAAATTATAATAATCCACCATTCACACCTCTACTTAGATTCCTATACTATACTTCTCCCCCTCTCGCCACTATCCTAACGTACAACATTGCCCTGTTACTGAGAGTTTTACCAAGGAAGAGAACGATACTCCCTCATGGCCTCAAACCAAAGTCTAGGACTTACGTTGTCGGTAGCACCTGAGCTGTAACGCAAGACAAACTGCCACTGCCACTGCCACTCCAGGCCCTTATAAACCTCCTGGCTAACCCATCACCCCTTGAGAGTACACTTGGACCAACCCAAACAACTATTGGCCAATCACAGCTTCCCCAATCAACTTCTCCAAAAGCAACATGGCGAAAGTTCCGCCCTCACCAACAAGCGAGGGAAATTCAAGGAAATTACGGCCGTAAAAGAGATAATAAGTGGACATATATGACTACAAGGAGTGAAACAGCTTAAGATTATCTATTTACACTGGAATTACTGATGTTTATAAAATGCCTAACCGCTAACATTGTAAGTAAACAAACCACCCAGTGGTTACAGTAGATGGGGACTTATCCACTGAAATTTCCAATTTTCTTAACAATCATGAAACTTCAATATGTGAAAATTGTCAGTGTGAAAGTGAAATATTGTCATGTGATTTTGTAAATCAGGACAAGGCAAATGGTATCAGGAATTTGAAAAGTAACAAATCTCTTGGTGATGATGAAATACCGCCAGAATTCTGTAAAGTTGCAGGAAAATCCTTGTACCATATCTCGTTATTTTATTCAATAAAATGTTACATTCTTGTCATCAACCAACATTCTGGAGTAACAGCAATATGAACCACTTAACTTCCGTGGAATATCTTTGTTCAATGTCATGAGCAACATATTTGCATATATCCTCAATAAACGTTTGGAATTCTATCTGGATGTACATGGGTCGATTGGTGAATATCAAGGATGATTCAAAGCAGACCATTCTACCATTGACAGCATATTTATCCTTCAGTCCGTTGGGCAGAAATACATTTCACGCAAAAATAGAAAAGTAAACTCTATTGATTTTAATATGGTGAGCAGGAATAAACTTTTGTATGTTATGCTCCAAAATGGTATTCATGGTAAATTCTTCAGTGTTATTAAAAGCATGTATGAAAATGTAAAGGCAACTGTAGCTTATAATTATGGTAACAAAATCAACACAACTCGTATTTCGAAGGTACTTGTGGTGTGAAACAAGGGTGTTCTTTGAGTCCAGCAATGTTTTCTCTGTTTATTAATGAATTATTGGTGTTGTTAAACAGTACATTTGATGATGACATCTTCATAACAGAACATATGTTTCACATTATTGCTTTGTTATTTGCGGATGATTTAGTACTGGTTATTGATAGTGTTGTCAGATTCGAAAACGTCTTGATGTATTACACATGTATTTCCAAAAGTGGGGAATAGAAATTAATATGAACAAGAGTCAAATTATTGTATTTAAGATGGGGGCCCCTTATCAAAGTATGAAAAATGGTTCTTTAATGGTAAACAGTTAGAAACTGTAAACATGTATAAATACTTAAGTTTGATTGTAACATCCAAACTTGTCTGGACTAGAGCATGCAAAACTTTATCTGAACAGGCTACTAAATCATTATGGCCAGTTAAGTCTCTTATAAGGTGTTTGGAATTTTCAGTAAAGGACTCTTTTCATTTATTCGACAAAAAGATTGTACCCACTGTGTTGTATGGTTCAGACATATCAAAAGGCTCAAAGCATAGAAATTGTTCATCGTAAATTTTGTAAATATTTTGTTACATATTGGATATAGATCCCCCAATGCGGTTGCCTATGGTAAATGTGGCCGAATACCTTTATTTAATGCTTTTTTTGTAAGATGTGTGAAATACTGGCTAAGATTAATCAATATGAATGTTTACAGATATCCACATCAGTGTTATAATTTTTTTCTGTCAACTGTCGATAGAAATCGCCCTAATTGAGCAACACATGTAAGACATCTGCTATTCAGTTATGGCTTTTGCTTTGTATGGGTTTCTCAGGATGTTGGTGATTTAAAATGTTTTATTAGCCAATTTAAGGAAAGAGTCTTAAACTGTTCTGTACAAGGTTGGCATGCATCCTTGGAATCTGATGTATTTGTATTTTATAGAACACACAAATATTTGTTAGAGTGAACAATATTTATCCCTGAAAATTCCCTGTAAATATAAAAGAATGTTAACCAAGTTTAGAAGTGAATGTAAATTATTGGGTGTACACTATCTTGGTGAAACTATTTCCACTGTAAATGATGTAAATATCCTGTGTAAACATTGTGATGTCAGTGATGTCGAATTTCATATTGTATACTATTGTAACTTTTATGAAAGAGAACGGACACAACTTCTGCCTAAAATATCTGAAAATCAGCATTATTCACTTAGAAGCTTATAATCAGCATTATTCACTTAGAAGCTTATAATAAGCATTATTCACTTAGAAGCTTATAATCAGCATTATTCACTTAGAAGCTTATGTACATCAGTAAACATCAATACAGTTTTACCATTTGCAAAGTTCCTAAGAAGTATGTTGGTATGAAATGTTGCCGTAAACACTTAACATGTATCAACGCCAAATATTGTATTGAGGTATCTCAAAACTTTTTCATTGTACAATCTTTGTACTTTAGGTCATGCGGCCTTGAATGCAAAATAAACCCGTCTGTCTGATAAATTGGAACATAGTCTGATTGGCTCAATCCACTACTATAATTACTGTCTACTATCCACTGTAGATACAAGTCAACATACATTATTATCATCGAAACTAAAACAACATCTTAAAATTAAAAGGGCATATTGTGAAAGAATCAGAATCCGTTGGTGCTTTTTGAAAGTTTTGATTAGAGTATTTAATATTTGAGAGTAGCTATAGTTGAAGTACAGATTAGCGTTTATGATAACTTTCGTCCGATAGTCTATAAAATGTGCAATATGTATGTACGTCTGGCCAAACGATGTACGAGTCTCAAAATATATAATATAAAAGACTAATAATATAGTAAAAGACAAATTACACCATAAAACATGTTTACCACAGTGATAAAATACAACAGTGTGCACTAGAAGCATGTATTAAATGTAAGCAAGACGAAAGAAATGATTGTCGACTTCAGGAAAAAGAAAACACCTTTATCCCAAGTACTGATTGATGACGCAGAAATTGAGACTGTAAAGGATTACAAATATCTTGGTACTGTTACAGAGATTGCAATGCCTGAGACATTTTAACGTAGACTCTACAATTATGACCCTGTTCCACAAGACTTTCATACAAAGCATTTTAACCTTTAATTTCTCCTGCGGGTATGGAATCTCTCTTTTCAAAATAGAAATCCAATTTTCAAAATAATTTTTGTTACCACTGCTGGTAAAATCATTTGCACTCCATTAGATAGTATCGGCACAATATTTGAACAACTGGCACTGAAAACCATTAACAAAATCTTAAAGGGCAATTCACACATTTTATTTGGGGAATATTATGTCTTGCCGTCAGGCCGTCGACTCCGTGTACCGATAATGAGAACAAATAGGACACGACAGCCATTCATACTAGCTAGATACTCGTCTCAGGCGAGTGGTGTCTGATATCTTATATTCTATAGTACTATTTATGTACTGTTCATGTATTCTCATTTACTCCCTTTGCTCCACTCCTTGTTCTGTCTTGTGTGTGTGCCTTTTACTCATGACATATGTTTACTGAGATCTTATATGTACGTTGTTCCATCGAGATAATAAAGTATTATCGTATCTTATCTTACCCCGGGTCGCTATCACCTAAAATACTTTATCCCAGGTCATTTCCGTCTAGAAAGACTTTGTTCTAAATCACTACGTACTCAACCAGAAGGCTTTGTTCTAAGTCACTTCGTACTATAACACTTCGTTTTAAGTCACGTCGTACTCAAACCACTTCGTCCCTGGTCACTATAGCCACTCAAAGAGCCTTGGCACAAATTATACTTTGTTACAACGCTTCGTCCGAGGCCACTTCCATGCTGAACGCCTCGGTCCGATTGACTATACGGACGATTTCCGGCAAGTTTGTTTAAACATATATCTAGATATTATCAGGGTTTATGTATTCACGTTTTATCTTCAAATAATGATATTCCCATAAACCCATATTGACGACATGATTATGGAAGGAGAGATTGATGTAAACTTCACCAGATGAAATACGTTTCCTGTCATCCCAACAAACACAAATCTGCACAGCGGCAGTGACTGTGGACGTACCTAAATGTAAATTAAAATCTATTTCTGACACAATAACTTACATGATCAATACAATTAAACAGAAGATGTTGAGCCCATTTAATCTTCTGCGGGAAATTAGTTCTTTCTCAGCATTAATGAACCAAGACTTTGAGATCGGAAATGCGTTTGTATTCGCGTGTATGAAGAGGAATGTATACAAGACACAGTAACAGTATGTCGTATACATGCAGTACCATGGCATTAGCAGCACTTCCTCACTGTGCGTACCGCCACAGATACAGTAGAACAAAAATATCACAGTGAGTATGATGGCCCAAACATGTCGTGCTTTGGTGTGTTGGCAGGGCCAGATAAAGGGCAACTAATGACCTAAGCAAAGCCAAGTACTCACACCCTCCCTGCAAAGCCAAGTACTGCTCCCCTCCCTTCTCGGCCCCCAAATTCTCGGTCCCCAACTTCTTGGCCCTCTCCTCCATTCTCGGCCCTCTCCACTGACAAGGCATCAAGACTCAAAGTACTGCTCCCCTCCATTCTCGGCCCTCTCCACTGACAAGGCATCAATACTCAAAGTACTGCTCCCCTCCATTCTCGGCCCTCTCCACTGACAAGGCATCAAGACTCAAAGTACTGCTCCCCTCCATTCTCGCCCCTCTCCACTGACAAGGCATCAAGACTCAAAGTACTACTCCCCTCCCTTCTCGGCCCTCTCCACTGACAAGACATTAAGATTCAAGTACTGCTCCCCTGCTTTGTCGATCCTCTCCACTGACAAGAAATTAAGACTCCTAGTACTGTTCTTCCCCTTGTCGGCCCTCTCCACTGACAAGGCATGAAGACTTCAAGTACTACTCCCCTCCCTTCTCGGCCCTCTTCACTGACAAGACATGAAGACTCCAAGTACTGCTCCCCTGCCTTGTCGGCCCTATTCACTGACAAGACATTAAGACTCCAAATACTGCTCCCCTGCCTTCTCGGCCCTCTTCACTGACAAGACATTAAGACTCAATACGTGCACGGAGTCAAACAGAGTTGGAAAAGTTATAACCTGTCTTCATTTTTTTCTAGGTCGAATTCCGGAAGAAAATTACATAAAAGGTTGAAGACTCTGCAGTGCACCCTTTCCTTCATGCATTTAGTTCGTGCTTATCTTACCAAATGGTTATTCCACAATGTATTTACTTGGCAAAAACGGAAACATCAACTGCAATGGAACATCATCAACAGAATAAACGTTTAAAGTTGGAAGTACACAAGGCATTAACCAAGGTCAATAATTCAGGCAGAAAAGAAGAATGTATTAGTCACAACAAGCAATTCGTGTAAACACCTTCTGCATATAAGCAGTTCGCCAGGGCGGTTTACTTCCGCTTTGTATTGAGGAATGAAAGAATTGAAATTAGTATTGTAAGGTATGACTTTCGCATCGACCGTCGCCACCTGCTGCAGTCACGGTCGTGCAGTCGATTAAAATAGGATTGCAAACATCTAACTGTTAACGCCATAGGCGTTGCTTTGAAGCGGTTGGCGCCTTTCTACAATTCCTCCACTGTGAACACACTGCACGGTTGTGGCAGTTTGGTATCCATTAAGCGTGTCGCAGGTATTCGTTTTACCAGGGAGTCCAACACATTTGTTGAGACTCCCGGATGTTACGCTAGACTGCTTTAATTGCACAAATAAATGTACATGTACTGTGTTAGTCGTATTCCAAACCGTTGTTGATACATATGCTGTAATTGATGCTGACCAGCTGTGACGACACAAAGAAATGCACCAAGTTAGCGCTATAAGCTATAAGCATACGTCGACAATCGACTGGTGCAAGCTAGACTGCGCTATAAGCTATAAGCATACGTCGACAATCGACTGGTGCAAGCTAGGCTGCGCTATAAGCTATAAGCATACGTCGACAATCGACTGGTGCAAGCTAGACTGCGCTATAAGCTATAAGCATACGTCGACAATCGACTGGTGCAAGCTAGGCTGCGCTATAAGCTATAAGCATACGTCGACAATCGACTGGTGCAAGCTAGACTGCGCTATAAGCTATAAGCATACGTCG
>JAUELE010126618.1:0-14319 GCA_031471655.1 Diodora aspera
TGCAATGGCCTCATGTTGCCTGAAAGCGTCACCCTGCAATGGCCTCATGATGTCTGAAAGCATCACCCTGCAATGGCTTCATGATGCCTACAAGCATCGCCATGTTATGGCTAAATGTTGCCTCAAAGCAAATGCATATGCATGTATGCATAAACATCTAACAAAAACAAATTCTGATTGGCAAAAAGTTATAATGGCTACTTTATATTGTGACTTGTGACTGGCTATTTTATGCAATGTTCATGACTCAAGAGCATATTGTTACATATTTTCAAGGCCATATGAACATGGTTATACTAAAATTGCCTGTAAAGATTCCTTATGTCCTTACTAAATATTATCTCTCATCTCCTGCCATGACCTCAAGTGTCTTCTGGGAATTGTTGTGATTTTTATAAGAGAAAATAAGCCAGTGCTTGCCATTCAAGTTGATCAAACTAGGAATCTTTTGCTTTCACCTTTTTTCAACAACCCTTCACTCATTGTCTACATCTTCCACTTCATAATAGTGACCCCGTGGGGCTTCCGGGAGTGACGGGGTGTCACTAAGATAGAATAGGGCCTCAGTAACCCAATGCTTGTCATACAATGGGGATCTTTTGCTTTTGCTTTCTTACTATCAATCCTGTGTTGTCCCTAGTGAAATATTCAGTGACAGTTTAGGAAATGATCAAATACAACATTATTTGTTATATTTGGGATTACATTTCCTTGAAAAGTAGATGTGCTACTGTTGTGGTTGCATCTGGTCCAGGATTCGAACCCACGACGTACTCAGGGTCAGGCACCCAAATAATGTTGTATTTATATCAGCCTTCATCCTCGAAATCCAGGGTATAATTAACTCCTGTTCCCATCCGTCAAATACCCTGGATTCACTCCTATTCACGACCATCGTTTTGCGAGAATGGAAAGACTAAATATAGACGTAAAATAAAATGTCACATAACTACACGAGAAGTTACTCTTGATAAATTTAAACACATACCGTCTTTACTTCGCTGAGTGTTAGGAGAGACGTGCCACATGATTGGACGCAAGCTTTCGCTATAGAAGCTCGACTGATTGGTGAAACTGCTCGCCTCGAAACGATCGTCGTGAATAGGAGTGAGTCCAGGGTATTTGACGGATGGAGACAGGAGTTAATTATAGCCTGGATTTCGAGGATTGTGTTGCGGTTGCTGTTCTACGTATTGATATGTTTCCAAATAGGGCATCAGCAAGAACATCCGTTCTTTCTTTTACTTTTACAAGAACCATGGTGACACTCTGTAGCCGAGATTGAGCTAAATACCGGGTTTGCACAGGCGGTATATACCTTGGGTCAGGAAGTGCATGTACATGTGTACACTGTCTGCATATTTTCAATTCCTATATTGTATGTAATTCGCAAACAGCGTTTTAACTCTCTTATATTTCCACATGAAGAATAAATGGTGGCACGCTGTGCGCGAATACGAAATTAAGTGAAAGCATCAGGATGTTGCATCAATTCACATTCTAACCCTCTTGGAAAGCCTTGACTTACGGCAATGAATGCTTCTTTATGTAAACTGACGATCATAAGAAAGTATACCGAAACGATGTTTTGTCATAAACAATGTCCCTCTAATAGTGTTTGAGAACGACCCTGTTGACATTCAATGGTGAACATTGTGTATATTAGTTTTGACATCTCGTCAAATGCTTTTACTTTCGAAGTAAAAAAGCTTGCATCACCTTGTGTTTTTGCCTTTTTCATCATTCACCAAAACTAATCTGTGTGCTGGTACTTTCTTTTGATCATCAATTTTGTAAATATAGGTTTTAGTAGGACAATATCTTGCTGGTAAAGACATGTTGAATTTAATGTTTTAGAATTGAATTGT
The DNA here is from genome assembly GCA_031471655.1 of Diodora aspera. Taxonomy (NCBI): domain Eukaryota; kingdom Metazoa; phylum Mollusca; class Gastropoda; order Lepetellida; family Fissurellidae; genus Diodora; species Diodora aspera. The sequence goes on from JAUELE010126618.1 coordinate 1,869, forward strand.
AGGCTGAATTAATAGTAAAACTAGCTTTATATACAGACATTAACTTGTACTAATTTTAGTTGCTCACTGTTATTGTAGTCCAAAACACAATTTGTAATAGCAGTTGTCTTTTGGATACTCTTCTATATTTTACAGCTGTACCACGATGTTATCTTCAATGGAGTTTAGAATCCCGACATAGTGCTTTCTTCTTCTTACGCCGCCTAATTTGATGGAATGTATTGTGTATAATGCATCCTTCTTTTAAGTGAATTCCAATTTAAACCTGTGTTCTTATTCAAGCGTTCAGGGATCCTGTTATTCCAGCATTATAACGCCGCTGTTGGCCTTGACAACGGCGCCACATTTTGAGTCGTTCTTGATAATAAGCACATCATGCTGTCTCTGGTTAAATTGAAATTTTATACAGATGCTTATGTTGATACTCAATAGTTGAAGCTTTCGGGGTTTTTTTGAAAGCAATACTTAAAGTAACGAAAGCTGCAAGCTGTCGAGAATCTCTCATGGGAGGCTCCTCTTTCAGATTGTCTGTTCCGCCATTGTACAGTGCTGTTCGAGATACGTAGTGGGACTTCAGCAACGGCTTCAATAAATACAGTACCTTCTTGCAAATGTCAACGTGTAGTGGTTCGTATGCAATAAATAACAACAAGAAATTCGTCTCAGATACAAAACAAACATTTATGTAGAAAACGCGTGACAGTATCACACCAGTGATTGCAGCAGTTGCAAGCTGTATGATGCGAGTGAACCGATGAGGTCATGATGTAGTTTGAACAGAATACTAGTTATATTAAACATTTTGCCACAGGAAATGATCTCGAGATATGCGTATATCGGAATATCGGCCCGAGGTAACGTTACAACAAAATATCTAACATCAGAAAGCTTGTTGGAACACATTTACAATGGAGGGCCATTATATCAAAATTGCTTTCAGAATCGGGTGCTACTAGGATATGCTTATTTAGTTGACCTCTTTGCTAAATGACATCATGTCGAATATTTTATCTGAGAAACATTTGAAGTTGCAATTCCTCACCAATTATTGCAGAACGTTTTATATCAAGATAGTTTGTCACAATTTGCTTCCAAATTATTTATATCAGAATAGATGCTTAATACATGTATGTCCATAAACAATAGCAAATGATTATATTGCAATGGTTTATATACATGGCTGATTCAGAATAAAGGTATATTAGTGAATATATTAGCATTCGTGTCAATAACAATGGCGTAATGTTGACACATTGTTTTACATAACCTTAATTAGTATACCAGAATGCCACACCGTAGGATAAGAGTGCATCGACACCCTCGTGTCTGCGTGCCGAATATAGTTACGCATATCCTACCAACAATTACTTTTAAGATGTAATGACACACACATTCTGTACTCACAATATGACATGTTGACATTGTACTTTACATGGTATTTGTTTGAAATACATTTACATACGTATAACAATATACAAGGAAACATGATGAGTGTGTCCGGTTGTTAGAGATCTAAACATATGTGAATTGTTCCTAAAGAGTCCGTTTCATTCTTGTACAACAAAAATGTGAACCAAAGTTTAACACTATTGACATTAGGTAGAATTGTACAACAACGCCAGCTGCATTTTATACCATCACATTGTACACGTGACAACCAGAACCGCGCCATGAGACCATCTGGAGCACATTTTGCGGCATATATTACACAATACGTACATCAATTATGAAGAGCGGTACCTCAGTGTTGCCCAGCAATAAACTGAACAAGTGTTTCTTTTATTATCAGCTAATTACAATATACAGCCCCTGAAAGCTGGACTAGGCCGTCCCTTCCTTGACGTGTTCCACAGTTTTTCCCAAACGATCAATACTGATAGGAAGGTTATTTTCTGAAGGAAGACGACTAGCCTTGAAACAAAACAACAACAATTAACTCTACCAGATGTTCACTAGGTATATATTTAACACTTGGATTATTCAACATCTAAGCGTAACTACGTGCGTACAGGCTTTCTGATAATACGAAGTTTAAGGTGCGCAGCCTGAGTTCCACAACACCCCAGTTTCAACCTGTGACCGCCTGGCTGCTAATGTTGGTCGTTAGTAATAGGGGAGGGAGAAAAATAAACAATCTCTCGTCAGCTGCAACAATGTTAACACTAAATCTTTCGAACTTTCCGAACTACTTTGTACATTTGATGAATTGTTAGTAGTAAACAACTTGTCTGTTAGTGGCACAGATATTCGGTGTGGCGAGGAAGCATCGAGCGACATCAGTTGAATTAATTCATATTGCTTATATATGGACACAAGGCATTATTAATTAGGCATATCTGAAACAGCGCTGGACACAACGGACAAAACCTGTGATGGTGCGTTCCTTAACAAACATAAGGCTACTGTTCATGAATACCTTTCTACAACACCACAAATCTCGGTAGGATTGTAGGGTACCTGTTGAACGCATCCAGAATACACAATGAGAATTGAAAGCTATGTCAATGTCTTATTTAAATACGTTGCATCACAGTTATCCATTTTAATCAGATCTTCTCTTCTGCAAGGATTGCATTCGTAAGAAAATCAGACACTGGTATATGTGTTGGAGCTTCCTGTGTACGTCAGTCATTTTCGTGTTCATCCTTCTGGTTGGGTATCATTATGCAGTGCATTGAAAATTAACCCAACGTTCAACATGCCTACATATGTTGGCTTTGAAATGGAAGCGAGACTGTTTAAATATAGCAGAGACACTTGCAGCATCTCAGGATGTCTTCAGTGATGCGAATGTCAATGCTGGGGAGCGTGGTCACCCCCGTTAGAACAGATTGTCTTGTAGATCGAGAGGAAAGCGTGATTGGCTGGAAGCCGTGTGTCTTTTAGATCTGGCTGGCGCAGAAATAACAACGAATACGTGATATAAATAAGTTTAAAGTCCAGCTTCCCTTACAAGCGTTAACAAGGACATTTGGGAGGGTGTACCGCTGATGATGGACAGTCTAATGCGCTTTGCAGTTTCTTCTGCGTCCAAAAGGAGAGAACCGTTATTGTAATGCCTGTAAACTATCTTGCATAACTTCTTCAGGAAACTGCACGCGCTGTTTCCATTTTAACGTTGGTTGTGAAAGACACTGGTATGGATGCAGTTGTATTACCCGTTCTCTGGCAGGCCGAAGTACAGAGATGGATGTTAAGCTGAAAGCTGAGTGAAAGCCATTTTGATAAACCACACAAGATCCAGAATGATTTTGCTATTACTAAATGCACACATATCTAAATAGAATGTCTTAAATGGTTGTAAAACCTAAATTTAATTATGTATTCCTTTAGATTTGTGATTTCTCCGTATGTGTGGTGTACTATTGAATCTTAATGGCTTGTAAAATTGACCACAGCATAGTAGTAGTGACTGTGATGGCAGAAACATAGCATACATGTACCTTTAAACACTGGTGATCTAAAAATGAACTCGTACGTTAATAAAGAAATCAGATAGATATAAAAAGCATACACTACATGGACCTTTAAACACTGGTGTTCTTAAAATGAACTCGTACGTTAATAAAGAACTCAACGAGATATACAAAGCATACACTACATGTACATGTAAATGTACGTCAGTCATGAAAAAGCACGTGGTGAAATGTGCAAAAAATAATCTCCTCGTCTGCAGTGCACAACGATGTTTTATTTCATCCAGGTCGAGGAGTTTACTTGGAAACTGCCAGAAGCACTTCTGTGACTGGGGAACCCTTTGTTCAATTATTAACATCATCAACATGACATTGCACAGAAGATGTAACTACAAACCCTCGATCAATACTCGTCGGGCCGACACAGGCACCACAGAGAAACAAATGCGGAGGTCGGCACGAGAGTGGATTCGTTATCCCGATGTACAGAAAAACAGAAACAAACTCAGGGGCGCAAAAGCGTGCGTGTGTGTGTGTCGCTAAACCTGTTATATTGCGTGTGATTTGTTTTCATGTCTATCCGGGTGTGAGGTGTTCATAACGCTCACAGTTACTTTAAAGCATATGACGTTAGGCACGTTTGAAACTTCAGTGCTTATATGAAACAATTTATACAAATATATAATGGGCGTCGGTTAGAAATAATTTAACAATGTGGTTTTTTTCAAAGAAGCAATACCCACAATGCATTGTATGTGAAGCCAAAACATCACAGTAACGTTACAATAAGCGGTTTTAAACTTCCTGTAATTATTGGTTTGTCAGAGATCTGTGTACTAAATCTGGAATTGATCCAGACAATCTAGAAACAGTCCCAAGGAACAGTAGTTACACATTACATTCTGAGGACCATCTCCTTCCCCGAGAACAAGGTATAAACCTTCCTAGATTATTAACATACCTGGGTGCGTGTCTTTTGCTATCATTGCCGTTTTTCAATGTCTCCAGGCCCCAAGCATATTCCCCTCCCTCTCTCCCAGAGCACCACCCAGCACCCGACACACTGATAACTCGTTGTCTATGTCCCTCCCTGAATCATACAATTTGTCAAACTATCTCAAGCATCACAACATCTCATAGTGAATCATAAATGAGTGTTCCTCTCGGCTTAGACACACGCACACGCACATGTCATCAACCCACAGGGTCACTAAGCAAGTAATACATGTAGATCTTCTGTTTCTGGTTAGGCTATCTGGAACTTAGGTACCATACATTGCATGATTCATATATGAAAAAGCAACCCATGTGAGAATTCACTATTATGTAACAAATCTATATGAGAGCATCGCGGATACTACATTTCAATAATGATACACGACTTGTGCCGGGGAACTATTTGCATACCCATGTCACTCTATATCTTCAGTTTTTAAACACATCTCTTCATAATTTTTAGTGATTTCCACTGTCGAAGAGATATTATAGCTTACAAAATAATCCACGCAGTGCGATGGTATTGCGTGTCTCTGGACTTCATTTACTTTAATAACCGCCTACTTTCATTTTGTACACGTCTTGACTGTTGTGTGATGTAACGGCACTCACATGAATACACTAGTGCTGATGCGGATGAGGAATTGATCATTTGCAAATGATATGAGACTGTCTCATGCGTCTTCTCTGTCGATATGGCTGAGTGTGATGATTGGGAGTAATACGCACATGGACACGACAATGGTGGTCAGATATATTATAAAGAACATTCGGTCAAACACAAGCCCGACTGCCTTCCATTCTTTTCCTATCTTTTCTTTCCGATCCTTCTCTGCCAGCCGTTCCTTGTAGCTCCTGAGGAAGTCCATTACTTCAGCCAAGTGGAAGTCAATGAGGGAGAGCTGCTGTACAGACTCGTCACAATCAGTGGAACACTGTTTGGAATGTAGGAGGAAATCAGTGGCTACACTATGCTCCTTGGCCCACGTGCTGCTGTCGCCATTGACGCCCACAAACGGATGTGTATCCGCCGTCTGATATCGCCGAGTTTTGGCCGCCTCCAAGTATGGCTGTACCAGGTTATCCATGCATAGAATTCTTCCAAAAAATCCAAAGACAACCTGAAGAGACAAATATTACAACAGTTTATACAATAATGTTTTCTTGTGTTGGCTAGCATGCATTAGATCAACAAAATGGTTTTTTTTCATACAGCACCCATGTCAATAACAATTGCAAAAGACGTGTCTACAGTCATTAGCTAAGCGACCAAAAGGCAGGACCGGTTTGAGAACCCACATCTGAGGGGAGACCCACGCTTGGAGGTGATTGTTCTTTTACTTTTACTCAGGGTCTCTGTCCCTTTTAGCCTCAGGCGCCAAAGCGGGCCGTGCTCCTTTTTAAAGATGGGTCTGTGTCAGTTTTAGCTGCCAACGGAGCCCACCAAAATAGCTCCAATTGGGCCTCGACGTGCCTAAATCCGGTCCTGCCAATGATACAAACTGTGTGTTACTTACAGTTCTGAGAATGTTTGACACTTGGCGTCTGGCGCCGTAGAATGCCATGTTGACAACGAAGGCATTCAGAAATGATGACAACGTGATGAGAATCATGTTGAGGCAGTAGTACGTTCCTGAAGTTAAAATAAAAATAATACTATTATTTATTTGCGTGTTCACATGTAGTTCTGGTCGCAACAGAATATTTCAAATCTGCATTGAACATAAAGTTGAGGAGTGACTTGAAGCCTACAAAGGTGGCACTAATCACTACCACTAGACGTAGACGCTGAACCCCTCAGTCACCAGTGCACGCTAAAGCGACAGTGTCGGTTTATTGTCGCCATTCAAAACATTTCCGCCAAGTCAGAAAACACGTGCAAGAACATTGAATCCCCCTTTGTTATCATTGTTCCACAGATATGCTCGATGTCATCCCATTCCACTGATTTCTAACATGCCTATGGATACATAGTTATTTCTTGGCAGTCTCCACCTGCAACACTCATCCACCGCAACCAAACAATCGTAAAAACGCATCCATCTCTGCGGCAGACGCCAGTTCTGCACGTGTTTGAAATCAAACCCGAATTCGCCCAACACGTATGAAAAAAAAAGCTGAACGTAAACCTAAAACTAATTTACAGCCAAAGAAATATCCCAAGACAACCGTTATCAGGTAGTCTATAGAGCCGTGTATAATTACCATTTTAAAATCTTTCATGAACTGTTGGCAGTACAATGCTGACTTACCAAGGAGTGGTACGTTTGCGGCCGCAGGGGGCAAGCTGGATTCCATCAACAGCAGCAGCAGGAAAAATGCCACGAAAATATTGATCCCTGCAGAAGAGTGAAATAGATTTTGATTAGAATATTGTAACCTAGTCGATGAAGCAATGCCGCGTTAATCACTTTCTGACACCACAATAGAGCGCAAGCCTGAGAACTTAATATCATTATATAAGCCAGGGTAAAGACCCCTTTTCAAGTAGAAATTACCGCTATCATAAATAAGCCATTGAAGCGCCAGCACTTTCAGTTGGTTTTGTAACCGGAAAATAACACAAACCGTCTGATGCTTTGACTGAGTAACGGTTTTGTGGATGAGCAACCGCTAAATACCAAACATGGCTGGACAAACCGTTTGTGAATTAATACTTAACTGACCAAACGTTTGTAAACCAGTGTTGTGGTTAAGCAACTATTTGTAGATTAATTTTGTTGGGCAGCAGTGTGCAGTTGTTTGTACAGTACAAGTGTTGCTAAACAACCGTGTATAGCAAAATGTTGTTCGGGAAACCGCTTGTAAATCACCGATGTGATTCAGCAAATATTTGAGATGAATGGTCAGGTTAAGCAGCGGGCTGTAAACAAACATTGCAGCATGGGACAGATGTTCGACTTTACATGCCTCACATCCTAAGTCATAGAACCACAACTTCAATAACTGCATCGACAACTGTTTGTTGGAGACTCTCGTTGTTGATGTCAGAAATTATGTACAGACACATGGGCAACTGTTTCTGGGAGGCTGTGGTTGATGTCAGAAGTTACATGTATACGCGGACACATGCATGGGCAACCGTTTGCGGGAGGGCGTAGTTGTTGTCAGGAGGTATACACGGACATATGGGCAACTATTTGTGGAGGCCGTAGTTGATGTCAGAAGGTATACGCGGACACATGGGTAACTGTTTGTGGGAGGCTGTGGTTCATGTTAGAAGGTATACGCGGAGACAGTGGAAATTGTTTGTGGGAGGTGGTAGTTACTGTCAGAAAGTAAACGCGGACACATGGACAACTATTTGTGGAGGCCGTAGTTTATGTCAGAAGGTACACGCGGACATTGGAACAACTATTTGTGGAGGCCGTAGTTGATGTCAGAAGGTATACGTGGACACATGGGTAACTGTTTCTGGGAGGTATACGCGGAGACAGTGGAAATTGTTTGTGGGAGGTGGTAGTTACTGTCAGAAAGTAAACGCAGACACATGGACAACTATTTGTGGAGGCCGTAGTTTATGTCAGAAGGTGGCTGTGACTGTTGTCAGAAGGTATACGCGGACACATGGGCAACTATTTGTGGAGACCCGATTATGATTGCTAATAACTCTTGCACAACGGCAAAATGGTCCTCTTACAGCAGGAGCAATTTGAAACAGATTTAATAGGTTCATCAAATCATATGTTTGCTAAATGACGCTTATACGTCTGCTAAATAAACTGAAAGATGAGATGTTGTCAGGACTACCTGGAAAAAATACATTGTAGACTGAAGTCTCATGGTTGCATAAACCCGCTCAGATAATGCGATGGACTCTACAACCGTCAGCCATTTCAATTTGAATTATTTTCTAGATCATAAGGGCGGAGAGATATGGACAGCACCACTCTGGATTCAGATAGTTATGTCCCCTTGGCTTAATTAGCTTGTAAACACATCTCTGACATAATTCGACAGCAGTGGAGGTATTCTGTTATTGTGGACTACTTCCAACACATAACAAGCCTGTCTCCATGGCAACGATGCCTTCATTTCCGAATATGTGAAAGTTGTTACAAATGACGCTCGGCTGTATTAATCATCAACTGTCTGTGATAATTAACCCCTTTTTACTGATAATATTTCATAAACATACATCATGTAGTTCTCGTAAGTATTTAGTTGTGAGGTACTCCGTGGAGCTTCCGGGGAGTGACGTGGTGTCACGTAGATAGAATAGGGTCTCAGTAACCCAATGATTGTCGTACAAGGCCACTAAACTAGGGATCATTTGCTTTCACTTTCTTTTCTATCAGTCGTTTCGCTCGATATGCGCATCGCGTTGCATTATGGATGAAATATTGCCCTTGCAGCGTAAAACAAAATTTCAACTAGTTGTGAGCTGGTGGACACTCGGAATAAGGCATTGGCCCTTATCCGCCGATTCATGTCCAAGATGTTAGTGGAATGTAGGGGAGATAACTCGTGGAAAATTTCAAACAGGACCGCAAGATATAATATAAATGCTTGTCCGTGCTCAAAAGTAATTTTGGAAACAATTTTAGTAAATTGTAACTGCTCCATTACATGCAATAAAATGGATATTTCATGGATGCTGTGATGGAGTATTTCATGTGAATCGCACCGGAAAATGAGACACCAATCATACAAATTAACTGGCAGTTAATATTCGTGCAACATCTTTTAAATAAACTTAATCTAATAGGCATTCAAACGGAAAATGAAACCCCAAACGCAGCTATCTTTCAACGTTCATTAACATCTTCGAACCTGTAAACCTAACATCATTAGTCCAAACCTTCAAATTTTAACACGCCGTATCCATAACGTGCATCCCAATTCTGCAAACTATCTCAAACTCAAACACATCGGAAGCTGCTGACGTATTCATCACTTTTTGGCGTTACAACCGGCTTACATTGTGTGTAGATATTGTTCATGATTAAGACGGTCCTTTCATAATTCTGTAAATCCACTCAAGTTGAAGTCTTTGGTTAAATTGTCAGTGAATTCTATTTGACGCTGGAGTTGAAGTGGTAAGCTTGTGCTATGATAGAAAGTCCGTCAAGTTAGTTTCCGTCACGCCGATAGTTGATGGTGTAATTGCAGGTCAAAGCGAGGAACGTTGGAATTAGTTGGACATCCCAGGGGAAAACATCAGGATTTTAAATCTGAATATTTGTTTGCATTTATTGTTCAGAGATAAATTCATCACCGTGATAGCGGTGTTGGCAGAGATTTTTACTACATGGTGTCATTATTAAAATTATGTTTGTCAAACCAATTTTCTGAAGTTACATGTCCATCACTGCTCGTGAACAAAAATGGTTTAAGCACATCTCGCATGAAATATATTTGTGTTCGTGTTTGATCAACGAGCTGGCCTGGCGGTATAATGAGGTATAATTGTGAGAAATGGTGTAGCAGCAAACATCGTATTCCAACCCTTTCTATCATATTTGCATCTCCATTGGCGTTAATTTCGCCGCTTGTGGATACAATTTGATTTGGACAGTTAAGACTGTCAACCTTAACAGCATTGACCATCATTTCAGTGTTCGTGAAAATGACTTTCTATTGCTAATCTAGACAAATGTCGATTTGTAAATAAACTGTGATGCGAAGTTTCTTCCTGCTGCGAGGCCAGCAGAGCGAGTATTGTAAACGTATTTATAAAGAAAGTATAGAGAGGGGTGGTTTAAAGGCATGTATCATATACGTCTGTATGCCACAGGAAAAGCAGCTTTAATAATTATTTTGTTTTCGTCGTGTCAACTGAACCTATTGCAAACTAACTATTAGCATATCAGCGTTCTGACGGTAAAATATGTACTACAGATGCCCTGACATACAACCTTTCCAATCAGTGTTTTCAGAATTATATTCATTCAACTGTATTATAAAGTGATGCACAGTCGCCTTTGCAGATGTTTCGGAGTTGGTTGACGTTAAGATTATTGAAATTCATATTGAACCTTTGCTGTATATGTCCTGCAAAATATACTTATTTTTAATTTAGTAGCTCATATAATTTAATAAAACAACACCCATGTGCAAGAGACCTGTCGTGTTTGGAAATGATGCCACGCCCTCTGAGAATAACATATGCAATGTCTGCCTCTTGTGAGACAATGGCCATACGCTAAACATAAACCCCCAAGTTAAACGTGTTATGCAGGAATACGTAGTGCTAAGCGTCATCGGGGAGTAAAAATAATGCAAGTAAGAGGTGACCCATCGTGAATAAATGGCATGTCAACGAGGTGGTATGCACTGTGGTACGGGGTGAATAAATGTAATGGCAATGAGGTTGTAATGCACTGCAGTACCTGGTGAGTGAATGTCATGTCAACGAGGTGGTATGCACCGCAGTAGCAAAGGTTTATGGGTGGGACATTTGCACAGCTCTAGAACTGTACCAGCAACTATAGGTCATTAGTTACATGTATGTCTTTCTGCCTGCAAAATCACAATGACATTATTGGGAATTGAACCCACGTTCATCATATTATTCACAACATGATCAACCAGTCTAACATGCTAACCACTATATGCTACGGAGGATTCACACCAGATTAATTAATGTAAACCTCATTTCATACACTAGTCAGACATTATAGCAGAATTCTGAATGTGTAATAGAAATATGCAAACTTCATGAAATGAAGAGTAAAACTGTTAAACGTTCATAATAACTTTGAGACATTTCATCTGTGCAATTCAGCAGTGAGTGGGTAATGGGATTCAAATCTGTAGTCGACAATATTTCAGCCATACCATGACTTAGCGTTCGACAGTATTTCAATTACACAGATATATACTTCTGCATTTACACAGCCTAATGAAGAACTCTTCCGGAGAGTCTTGAATAGATGGGATCATCTAGGATTAAATACAGATCCCAATTGCAGCACTTATGACCTATAGCTAGTTTGAACATGCAATGGTTAATGTTATTTCTACAGTTCTTGAACTACAAGTGCTATATGCATCTCGTAGCTGTTTCTACCACCTGAACAAAAGTACATGAAGAAAGGTGCAACGCTAAGGCCTGACCACTGCATACAGGAGCCACGTTCGAGTGAAACATGATTATGCTTGAAGGACTGGTTTGCTACCATTGAGGAAGTGGCCAATGGGATGGGTTATCTGATGTAGAATATACATGATGTTGAAGGAGTAGTGGATAATTTAAGTATCGCCCATGTGTGAGCTTCCTCCAAAACGCTTGAGTAGGGTTCTTCCCCTGTTCCCCAACACTTGTGGAATATCCATCAGGTAACCTGACGAACAGGCTCGCACCATCATCATATGCGAGAGATGGAAGTTTGTGGGCCATCACCACGGCCGTTGAAATGCTCAGGTTCATGTACCAACATGCCTGATCAAGGATTCTCGTGGTGAGCCGAGTCAAACGTGCCACAAATGACCATCAACATCGTTTGAAGAATCTATGTCTAGATTAGATGAATGAGAGAAAGACCTTGAAGGAATGTCTGAATGGCGTCACAAACAGCAAAATGTCAAATGACATTTACATGAACATGAACACTTAATGAGGTTTTAAATGTTATGTTTGTTTATTATTAGATGTAAGATGTCTTTTTCATGATTTATATATTTATTTACTATTGTAAAACCTTCCCTATTGCAGTCTCCTCACATAATGAATGCATTTACATGTCATGTTCATAAACCACAAATAAAGAGATGAACAAAACTTATGAGTTACAAATTTCATATTAATATTTGTCCTGGGGGAGGTCGCAGGTCGCAGGTGTCCGATAGGCAGTTCAAAATATTGTTTAAGGTGTCAAGTAGGAAGGATAATGTCCTCTTGAAGCAGTTCAGAATAATAACAGGCAGTTGAAAATAATGTTAAGGATGTCAAGTAGGAAGGATAATGTCCTCTTGAAGCAGTTCAAAATAATAACAGGCAGTTGAAAATAATGTTAAAGATGTCAAGTAGGAAGGATAATGTCCTCTTGAAGCAGTTCAGAATAATAACAGGCAGTTGAAAATAATGTTAAGGATGT
>JAUELE010126839.1:0-14317 GCA_031471655.1 Diodora aspera
ACCAAACTACACGAGTGAGTGAGAAAATTGGGGGTTTTACATGATTTTCGGCAATCTTTAAGCCACATCACCACAGTCTCACCAACATCACGTCGGGGCTCATGTCTCTCAGGGCTGAAAGAGAAGTGCCCAAGCAGGACTCGAACCACAACTGCCAGGGTTGGCAGATTGCTGGGCTGACGCACTAACCATTGCTCCATCCCGCGCCCCTCCAAACAAAGAATAAATATCCTATTCCCCCTTCCCAAGACAAGTGTACGCTCTGCATGATAGACTAGACCCCAAATGTTAAGCTGAACTGCCCAAAACAAATCTATAAAGGGCTAAATATTGAATAAAACGATCTCCAAATATTTATACTCATCACTCTGCATCATCTGAGCAACAACAATCACAATCTAGGAGCATAGAGCGGAGAATTGATCAAAACTGATCACTCCATCAATCCCTGATTACAGTTCTTCAAATGCAAACACAGATGGATAGTTTTATCTGCATCGTCGGCCTACAATTACCATATTGAGTTTTTTCTGCAAGCATTACAGGGGCTCGTTAACCTGAAATAACAAGCACAGGAAGGGAGGTTTGATCGGTCTTCCCGTAGTTCCCTCTCTTTACGGGAGGCAATAAATATAATGAAAATATAAGTTCGTAAAAACAATTATCAGTTTATCATCCTTGCCTGCATGTTTCTGATGAAAAGGAGGAGGAAGTAAAAATTATCTTTGTGGCATCAAATATACGCACAAACAAGCAATTGCTTCTGGAGATAAATACTTTGTGGCAGTCAACATCATATTGTATGTCCATTCGTAAAAATGTTATGATTCCTCGTGAAAGAATTTTTCATTGTTACAAATGTATACCGCAATTAATCTTTCATAATTGCATGAAAAATGTTACAACAATAATTTTCATGGCATTATGTAAGTGAGTGAGTGATATGGGATTTAACGTGGTTTTCGGTAATATTTCAACCATATCACCACGGTGACACCTACATCAAGATAGGGTTAATATTTGAGCTGAAAGAAGTACCCGGGTGGGACTCAAACCATGATTGCTAACCACTGCCCCAGGTAGGAGATTTGAGTTGAAATGATTTTTTACGTTGCAAGGACAATATTTCAGCCATAACGCAACGTGATGCGCAAGATGCACACTGAGCGAAAAGACAGTTCATAAAAGGGATAGATAGAAAGGAGAGTGAAAGCAAAAGATCCCCATTTTAGTCGCCTTGTACGACAAGCATTGGGTTACTGAGGTCCTATTATCTAAATGACACCACGTCACTCCCCGGAAGGCCCACGGGGTCCCAGGGAGGAGAGAGAGATGAAAGAAAGAGAAGAAGAGATATGAAGTGTGAATCTGTGTGTGAGTGGGGTGTACTGCAAACACATCAAGACACAATGACCACAACACACTAAAATACAGATCCCTACTAAGACTACATCCATTTCCAAAGAAAACTTGGGGAATAAAGAATCTAAGGACATAAACCTAATTGCTGAAAACATTTTTTTCAGATGTTAAAGACCACTTAAGGTATCATTGTGCGGGAACCAAATGACATTGAAATAAATGTGTTTGTGACAGAGGAACGCCAAACACTTGTCAACACTCCTGAAACACAACCCAGTCTCGGACAGTTCTATTGGCAACTCTAATTTGAGCACAAGTTTTATTTCTCAAACTGAATTAATCAAACAGCACTTACCTCATCGGACTCAAAGACGTGGCAGAGAATCTTTGCCTGTCGGCGCCGGCGAAGAGATTCGGCATCAGGGCTGGTGATGAGACGGCGCCTTGCCATAATAACCAAAATGTCTCCGATGTCCGCGATGTAGGATATTGTTCGCAGAGAATGGTCCATCATAATTTCCTTGAAAAAGAAATCAGTTCATAAAAATATACATCTTTTCACATGAAGGCAACAACGTACATGGACAGAGTAACAGTTTTCATAGACACCAGTCAAAGAAATCCAAGAAACACTTATATTTGTGATTTAGCATATCAACATGGATCCTCTGATTCACTGTGGATGGTCATCGTAGACAGGTCAACCTTCCATAAATGTTCAATTGGGTCCTAATTAGGTGAGTGAGTGAGTGAGTGATTTGGGTGTTTTCGTGGTTTTTGGCAATCTTTCAGCCATATCACCATGGTCTCACCAACATCACATCAGTGTCTGGACTCCTGTCTCTCCAGACTGAAAGACAGGTGCCCGGACAGGACTCGAACCACAACCGCCAAGGCCGGCCCAAATTAAGTGAATAAGCTTGTCATTTCATTCTGTTGATTTGATTCTGCTACACAGGGTTTCCAAAACATTTTTTTCCTGAGTCCCTAAACAGACTTTTGTTGACCTGTTGATTCTCCAGGTGGAAACATATAATCATTCTGCGACTCTCAAGGGCATCCATGCAAGCCTTATTTAGATCACAACTATTGGTATAATTAGGTACCACTGTGCTAAATGGTTTGTTTTCAGGAGAAAGTCAACCAGGTGACCAAGATGGGATCAGAACATACAACCAAGATGTGTTCAAGTTTTACACTATACCGGCAATCTTTCAGACAAACTTCACAATATGCAGGGCATACACAAACTTTGAGAATATTAACGTAGGACTGATGGACAAATCCAGTAAAATTGTCACCGGGACAAAGCAATTTTTAAATTTGTCAGCCCAAATGTCTGGTGCTAATTGTAAATATCATGACATGCTTGTTGATATTTGATACATACTATTCATCCCTCATCTTGACAAAATAATCTCAGTACTTTAAAGGAAAAGATAATTACTTATTCCCAATGCCACTGATACCAAAAAGAGACCAAAGGAATAAATAAAGACTTTTTTCTGTGTTTTTGTCATTTGAAGTTCCCTGGCATACCATACACAAATTATGAGATATTTAGGATCGATATTCAGTCCTGTGAATTGCCTTCTAGGCCAGACAGACTTTCAACATGTCCAAAAGCAAAAAGCATTCACGAGGACTGCATTCACCAGTGCAGAAGCAGGTTCAAAAAGACATCAATAGAAAGAAAATTGAAAGCCAAACATCCCTATTTTGGTTGACATGTGCAAGAACCATTGGATTACAGGTCTCTACTCTTCAAGAGAGACACCACAACGCTCTTTGGAAGCCCAACAGGGAAAATTGCAGAAACAAACTCAAAGAAGTTTTAAAATACATCAAAGAGTTCTTATTAATAGGATCTATTTCCATTTTTAGACACTCACAAAGGTTGGGATGACATAAGACCAGATCTTCCACAATGCTAAAAATAGTTTACAATCTCTGATTGAAAAGGCCCGATTTCAATTAAAATCAAAATTCTTGGTGGGTCCGTAGAACATACATTCACCGGACAAGTATGTTTCAATTAAGCAATGCATTACTTTGGAGCTTTTTGACCCTAAATCTCATTCCAAGGATAATGAAAGTCGGCCTTAACTGTTAGATGCCAAACAACACGAAGAAAAGAGATCCGAATTTGTATTTGCAGAGTAGGAAAGAAATTACAGAAATCGAACACCAACAAGTGAGGAAAAAACCTGTAGAAGTTTTAGTGATGCATCTGGGTTTACCATGAGGGACGTCATTACAGCTTGGACATCTTTATGAGCATGACCAGGCTGGAGCAATTATGCCAACACATTGTCTATGATGAAGATAATCATGGCTTGATTATGGGACAGCCCGGACCCCCATGGTCATTCTGTCCGAGTTTATAGCTTTCCAGCCTCATCAGCTACAGAGCCATAAACAAGTACACGGCTAACAACTTGCAGACTTTCATTTGGCACCTAAATAACTGTCTGTGAGGACCATTACGAATGACTTTTTTCACACTCGACAGGAGTAAGTGGGACGAAAGCCGGTAATAATCTCGCCACTAATGTTTTAGTGTAAATCACACAGGACTCCTGTCTTAAACATTACCAAGGCAGACACAGAGCGATATGGTCGGAAACCAGAGTTGAAGCACTCCGTCAGTTCAGACATACTTCAAACCGCTTGATTAATTGCACAAACAGGCTGAATGTCAGCTCATGCCGAGATATCCTGCACTGACAAAATTTTGTTTTCTTAGATGCCTTAATTTATCAGCCTCAAATGAGGAGCATGATCAAAGAAAAGAAATGATTTGGCAGGAGAAAATCAGACGGGCTAAATC
Organism: Diodora aspera; assembly: GCA_031471655.1. Taxonomy (NCBI): domain Eukaryota; kingdom Metazoa; phylum Mollusca; class Gastropoda; order Lepetellida; family Fissurellidae; genus Diodora; species Diodora aspera. The sequence goes on from JAUELE010126839.1 coordinate 4,193, forward strand.
TGACAACCCTTGACTCGAAAACATTATGAAGTTTAACCAGTAAAAACTCAAAATTGATTTAAAAATAGATACAAAATTTAAATCAAACTTCATGTTGTGGAAATCTTATTTAATGTTTTCTTAACAAAATCGTCTAGGGTAGGACTAGAACCCTCGCTGATGAATTACTGGGATGATATGGTAAAACTTCCAAAATCTCGAACTTTAAAAAATTCGAAAAATGTTGATTGTTACCTTCAGCAGATGCCAAAATTTTGAATTTTTCACTTACTTTTTAGTGGCAATTTCCAAAATTTTGAATTCTAACTTTATCCAAGATCACTCATTTCTAAAAATTATTTTCTTTGGTTTGAAATTTTAGACGTTTTACAGTAAGCTAACGAAAACCATGTCCATATCCTGAGCCTGTCAAGTGTTCCAGCTAATCCCAAATATGTGCTTCTAAAAGAGGTGTCTGCAGGGAGGAATCTATTTAAGGCTTTCCTGGACCAGAGATGTATGACTGGATGACATAAAGAACTGGAACATACCTGCAGGTCGGTGTTCAGAACCATGATCTTCTCGGTTGAAACAAAAAGATCTACGTCAGTACTGGGCTGGTTTTCTCCTTCCGGGGCCTAGAACAGAAAAAGGCTTTGAAAACATTTCAGCCTAAAGGACAATTATTACATGCCCGTAAGAGCATCATTTGTAGTTCCAAATAATGATGCCATAAAAGAGTGTGCCCATCCTTAAGGAAAGGAAAGAATGATGTGTCTCTTGCTGTCATGTGAAGAAACAAGGGGGCGACTAGTTCATGCTTTTGATAGCAAGACAGGCAAGACGGCTATAACAGATAAAAGAGCAAAAACAAACACAAACACAATACACGTACATTCATTATGAACTAAAAAGGAGCTAAAATTGATTGAATTATATTACTAAATCCCATTATGGTACTAAATATTGAAACTAATATATCTGGAAATCAATAATCAACCATGAGTTGCATTATTCAACCTATTTCACAAACCAAACCAAGTACAATATGTTTATTGACATTAAACAACACTAAAGTGTATTTTTCATGGAAAGCAATTATAAATCAAAACAGTAATAAAAGTTTGAACACAATTGTTGAACTGTTCGGGCACCTCCAATGGTGATGAAGTTATTTTGCTTTAAAAAAACCCAAACAAATCTGATTCCCTAGCCTTAAAACTGTCTGAAATTGATACAAAATCTCAAACTATCCCACAATATCAGAGTTCTTTCAACCGAGGTCATACAGCTTTCCTGACAAAATTTCTTTTGAATCAGAAGGTATTTTGATCCACTTCAAAACTTTACTTAAATACTTTGAATAATCAGAATAAAATAAACAGAGAAAGAATTTCTGAAGGTTCCATTAATAGTCTGGAAAGTTTTGTAAAGATACAAGAAAACATTTCCAATGTCAAGAAATCAGTAGAGATTAAAAAAAATATAGGAGGTTAAATTCATATTGAACTTATTTAAATTTTTTTTAAATTTACAAAAATTTAGTTTCAAAAGTTTTCTAATGATATGTAAAGATTTTGTCTGTTCTCATGCCATCATTAAATCGGAATTCGGACGCAAAACTTCCCGACCTTTTTATTTAAAGCTGGTGTAGTTGGACTGTTTCTGAATGGACTCTAATTAGAACAATATATTGAATGGAGTGCTAAAGCAAACTCCCCTCACTTGTACCCTGTACGTCGGGAGTCTTCGGAGAAAGACGGATTTACGAGCTTCGCAATCATTAGAGGCATTCCTTCATTGATTCGCCACTTAAACAAGCAATTTATATTTCAAACCTTGCAATTTTTATCCCAAAGGCAATTCCAAAATTGAGTCTATGAAAAAAACGTTGACATTTTAAGTATGTTGCAAAATGCTCAATTGCCATGCAGGCAGTACAAGAAACTAGCAAAACATCAATTCAACGGTGCAGGTTGAATCAAATTGAAAAGGAAAATCAATCTAGTTCTCTATGTGTATGTCATTCATAGGTCACACAAGGATATAGACAGACATTACTCTTATGCCATTCTGGAACATGAGTTTAAGATGGAGCACCTGCAGTTGTTACACAATATCCTTCCTACACATAAATCATATTATACAATATTTAACCTTACACGTAGGCAGGGATGTATTTGACGGCAGAGAACAGCCAGTCTTTTAAAGACAACATGCAGTCACATTGACAAGAAGAGTTGGAGTTTGAAGTGTAAATTATGGTTTTAGCTGGTTTGACAGCCAGAAATTTTAGTTCAAGAGCGGGCGACATCCATAATACGTCATTTGGCACAATACCCCCTCCAAAATCATGTTATACAATATTCCACCCGACACAATGTCATGTTACACAATATCCCCTCTTACATGCATGTCATACTACATAATATGCCTATTATACATATGTCATGTTACACTATATCCCCTCTTACATATGTCATGTTACACAATATCCCCTCCTACACAAGATCATGTTACACAATATCCCCTCTTACATATATGTCATGTTACACAATAAGCCAACCACCCGTGTCATGTTACACAATATACCCTCTTACATATATGTCATGTCACACAATATCCCCTCTTATGTATGTTATGTTACACAATATCCCCTCCTACACAAGATCATGTTACACAATATCCCCTCTTACATATAGGTCATGTTACACAATATGCCAACAACACGTGTCATGTTACACCATATCCCCTCTTACATATGTCACGTTACCCAATATCCCCTCCTGCACAAGATCATGTTACACAATATATCCCCTCCTAAATATGTCATGTTACACAATATCCCCTCCTACACAAAGGCCATATTACAAAATATCCCCTCCTACACATAGATCATGTTATACAATATTCCACCCAACACAATAGTCATGTTACACCATATTCCCTCCAACACAATATCATGTTACACAATATCCCCTCTTACATGGATGTCACGTTATCCAATATGCCCACTACACATGTGGCTGGTTACACAATAACTCCTCATACACAAGATCATGTTACACAATATCCCCTCTTACATATGTCATGTTACACAATATCCCCTCTTACATAATATCCCCTCCTACATTTCATGTTACACAATTATGAATATATCCCCTCCTAAATATGTCATGTTACACAATATCCCCTCCTACACAAAGGCCATGTTACAAAATATCCCCTCCTACACATACCGGTAGATCATGTTATACAATATTCCACCCAACACAATTGTCATGTTACATCATATTCCCTCCGACACAATATCATGTTACACAATATCCCCTCTTACATGGATGTCACGTTACACAATATGCCCACTACACATGTGGCTGGTTACACAATAAATCCTCATACACAAGATCATGTTACACAATATCCCCTCTTACATATGTCATGTTACAAAAAATATCCCCTCTTACATATGTTATGTTACACAATATGCCAACAACATATGTCTTGTTACACAATATCCCCTCTTACATATGTCACGTTACACACTATCCCCTCATACATATGTCATGTTACACAATATCCCCTCCTACACAAGATCACGTTACACATTAGCCTCTCTTAAATATATGACATGTAACACAATATCCCTCCTACACATAGGTTGGGGCTGGTTTTAGTCCAAGAACGGACCAGATCAATGATTGCTTTGATCACGTTGGGACTAAACGTAAAGTGCGACCAATTCAATGATGAAACAGGTAAACACCAAGTTTTGCTCAATGTTAGTATAACTGTTTTAGTCAGTGATACATGAAGCACAAACAGACTCTTGAGGTCTGTTTTACATGCAAAATTGGCATAAAAATTGAATTTATTTCATATTTAGGCACACAGGCTTAAATTTGGACATTAAGTTCAGAACAATCGTATCCCCTATGACAAATTAACTTCTTCAAACAACACATGTCACTGAGGTACAGCATCCAGATGAGAAAACAATAGTTTCTGAAATTAAACCCTTGGGATTTTGAATAAAATGTTTCCTGCAATTTACGTAATCAAGCTGGGGGCTTAAATACCAAATGTCGCACCAGGCTAAACACTGACTCGAATCAACTGTTTATACTACGTCCGTAATGAGAAACAGTCATGCTTTCTCCTCTAATACATGAATATGCATCGCCAAAATTTCAAGGTCAGTATTAAACAAAGGAAAAATATTAGACTGTAGGGCTAGTGTAAAGTTTGGATTCAGTCCTCTCCATCCTTGATTCCTCACACAATCTCAAATTTCTTAACAAAATAGGGACTTGACTTTTTAAATCACTACTTCTGCTTTGGTAATATTAAGCCTGGGTCTAATCTTTGGCAGAGAAACATTGGAACAGCTAAAGCTAGCCCAAGATTCCCTGTCTGTAAAATGTTGTGCTTCACATAAAACAGATTTAACAAATTCTTGCTATTAGCCTTATCTTTCTGGGAGCCTCATTTCCAATTTCTTAAAAAAATATGGAGACCACCATTTTAAAAACAAGAATGATGAATCTAAATACCTACTTATGACAATCAACTCAAGTAAAAATAATAGTAAATTTGATAAAATGAAATACATTTCAGGATATTCTAAGTTTTTTTAGCCATAAAACTTAGGAAAAATATACATGTACCACAAAGCCCAAACAAATTCAAAAACTTTTGAAAGTCCTCCTACAACAATTTTTAAAGTGACTTCATGAAATATTAAACAACCTGAATTTCATTTACTTGCAAAAACTATTTTAATAAAGATATATTTAAATCTTATCTGCTCTTCCTAATGGACATACTTGAAGGATTTAAAGTTTATTGCCTGGAGCAAAGTAACCACAATTCATACTGCAAATATTCAGTTCCATGTCAGCAATTCCATGGCTGGAAAGTCAGTGCACTTAGTCTTACCCCTGCTCTACAACAGAACCTATCTTTAGCAAAGCTTGTTCTTTGCCACGCTTCTCACAATCATACCCATTTCCTGTTGAATAAATCAAATTCCCACAGTATTCAGATACAATTCTTGTTAATCTCGTACCAAGGTGTAACCCCTAATGGACTAATCATTGATCAATTTAGACTAATGGTATTTGGTCAGCTCCTCAATCATCTCTGTCCAAACACAAATATCATGAGTACATGTGAATGCTGGCAGACAGTTTACACAGTCTTGGTCGTACTCTGTGCCCCCAAAACCAAATTTTTTAAAAATTCAAAATTTATTTGCACGGTTACTTAAATATCATAAATTGTTCCCCAGCAATATCATTTGCTTAAGAAATGCACGAGAGTAGTTCAGCTTAGAACTGACTACCGTAGTTTGGAATAGAGACACACAGGCTAGTTCGGAAGAGAGAGACAGATGCTGAGTTAGTTAGATCCACTCTTCATCACAGTCATTTCAACAGGACTGTTAAATGATTTTAAGTCAACAACGTGCAGGGGCTCAGAAATTCTTTTAAAACTGCCCAAGGGCAGCTGTAAGTGCCATTTTCACTTGCCTGATTCCAAACGTTACTTACGGTACTCTCTTTTCTAATTCAAATAATAATAGTTGGGAAGGCTTGGGGATGGATGCCATAGTGTACCTGATCATGGGTTTGTTGAATTTACACTTTTACTTGTCAGAATTCAGTTTCTTTCTGGACCCAGGCAATGAGTGACTGACTAATTTGGGGTTTTACATTGTTTTTTGCAATCTTTCAGCTACATCACCAGAGTCTCACAAACATCACTTCGGTTTCAGGGCTCCTGTCTCTCTGGGCTGAAAGAGAAGTGCCCAGGTGGGACTCAAACCACAACTGGGAAGGCTGGCAGATTGCTGGACCACTGCGCAAACCAATGCACCACTCCACCCCCCAGGCAATGAGATTTCTTAGTCCCTGGCATACAATAAAACATTCTAGCATACATAAAAATACGCAGAAATTCTACAAGGGAGAAGAAGTTTATATTCATTCTATATTTCCCAAAAAACATTTTGGCATTCTTTGAATAAGAAGAGACCTAAAAATAAGAACAAACACCAGCAACATACACAGTCTAATGATCAACCAAACCTTATTGAATACATACAGTATGGTTTGTTGACTGTAGGTTATCAATATAGTGGTCAACACTGGAAGTGCTAGTAAAAGTATATGTTTTACTTCTTCTCTATGTATGTCTATGTACAGTGTGATTCCAGTGCATACATGTACAGCAAAAGAACTGAAACAAATCTGGCATGAACATAGACAAACTGAAACAAAGACGCTGAACAATGCACATGACACTTGGAAAGTTTGTAATAGAAATGAAACATAAAACTTTGTTCTATATACCTGGTATTTGTCACCAAAATGTAAACTGCCCAATGTCTGAAGATGAAGTGAACATAAATTAAACAAGAAGCAACCAAATTTGGACACTAGCACAAAACTCGTGACACACAAGTACTGTCGGTGATACATGTGACATGGTTAAATAAATTCAAGGTTGACAAGCAGCTAGGTCTGTATCTCTACAAAACATTCTTACAAAGGTTCAAAATACAAAGAACATATATTATCATGTCACATGCTTTCTTGAATTATTCAACAAAGGCATTGCAACTGAAAATATTCATCTGACACTTAAAGTTGGATACATGCTCCCGAATGGTAAAATAGGCGCTTCCAGTTGAAGCCAAGTACATATACCACAAAGGCACAGCATGTTTGTTGGTTTTACAGCCTCTTGAACAACCTCAATTATTTTAGGATTCCCATGCCGTAAAATAGAAAAATAATTCCATTCTGCACTTTCTGACAGAATCTTGAAAATATTCATAAACCTTTGGAAATGTTACACTTGCAAACAAATGCATTTGGCTCATATTCAGAAAGCATTCAAATATCGACGAAACATTCTATGGTGAACACTCATAGAAAGTTTCAGCTGTTTGAAATAAATCCGTCTGCACCTGCCAGAACTGAGGAAATCCAGCGTTACTTAATATGGCATACACTTTTACAGTGTATAATTTACAGTTTATGTTATCTATTTCACACAGACAGCACCAGACGTATTTCAGCGTTTCGGGAGCATATGTCCAAAATAACTGACATTTATTACTTATGGAAATATCAAACTGTAATCCAAAATTAGTATAATTCTCAAATTTTACACATTTTTAATATTACTCTAAATTAATATTTATTACATCAAATGAAATTAGACTGAAGATATTACTTGCAAGACAACATCAATTGAAAGAGTAGTAGAAAGAGTCAGAAAGTGTTGCTTTGTCAGATCGACGTGATGATTATAACCTTACAAACATCAAGAAATAAATCTTTTCATTAGTTTAAAGTCAAGAAATTAATGCTGTTTTGGAAAATTTCCATATTTAAAGAGTTACTTCTCAATCAAAATTTCTCATCTAATAATTTTATTAAACACGCCGACAAAGGATATGTTCACTTGAAGTGTTTCCTAATCATACACAAATTGGGAAACAACTGACATGTAAATAACCACAAACTTCGCAAGGTATAATCACAGGTTTAGAGCATGATTTTCTCTGCTGTACAATAAAACAAGCACAATACATTTGACACAACACTTTCTAGACTAAAGGACATTAACAAATAGAAAGACGGAGAACGAATTCTAACGACAGATTAGCAGGAGTACAACACAAGAAACTCATGAGTTAAACAGAAGACATAAGAAGCATGAGTGTGATATGAAGTCAGAAACAATGAGTGTGAGTAATTTTGGATTTTGACGTGGATTTTGGCAATCTGAATCTTTCAGCCAAATCACCACAGTGTCACTTCCATCACATAATTGTCAGGGTCAAAAGAGATATACATGTACCTGACTGGGTGAGTGATTTGGAGTTTTACATGGTTTTTGGCAATCTTTCAGCCACATCACCACCGTCTCACAACACCACGTTGGTGTCAGGGCTTCTGTCTCTCCGGGCTGAAAGAGAGGTGCCCCCCGCGGGACTCGAACCACAACTGCCAAGGCTGGCAGACTGCTGGGCCGATGCGCTAACTACTGCGCCTTCCTGTGCTCTTACCAAACTGGGACTGAGCGCACAACTGCCAAGTTGGCAGAAGACTAGGCCAATAGACTCACAGGCACTTGACGCTAAAGATACTAATTTTCCATAAAATGTGAATTTAAGCGCATTTCTACCACTTTACCATATTATATACATATATTTATAAAGAAAAGGTGTGGAACTAAAACGACGTGATTAATGACCAGATTCAATCACTGCTAATCTTACTTATTTGTGTTGGCAACATAATTTTCAACACCTCATCTGCTTATCTGCAAGTTGCATTTGTTCAAAATATTGAGCTAAGGCACACCAGTGACGTTTCAAAACACCCCACTTTGTCCCCATCTACGCAGAGTCCATGTTGACTTTGAAGCAATACAACCTTGACCTCAGTTCCACTGGTATTTTTAGCATCTTTAGCATCAACTAATGACAACTCACTAACCACTGCACCCTCCCATGCCCTGACATAGATTGACTCTGACAGAAGACCTGTTCAAAATGAGACCAATCATGTTTTATAATGTCAAGATGTTTCATTTTATTCCCCAGGCACTGATGTCCAGTAACAATACATTACCACATGCTCTGTTTTAATCATAACTTGGCTCAAACTAAATGATTATAGGGTTGCTGACCATTTAATGCAACAATATGCATTAAACAGCAAAATGACGGAAACGTCCTAACAGCATTCCAAAAGCAGAAGAAAATATGCACTTCTGCCTTTTTGCCTGCAATTAGTGTTCCATGCTGATCGACAAGTGTCTGCTCAAATGACAACCTGTCTTTAAATGAGAAACATGGCCATAATTTATGTTCTTGCCTGCATATGACAGGCATGATTTGAAGATAACAGATATTCAAATGCAATTCAGAGAGAAACTGTCTGCTACAGAAGCCAAAGCTTATAAGGGTCCAAGTTCAGAAGTTTTCATGGTGGATGTCTGGCATCAAGTTAATGTTTTATACTGAGTACAATTTTCCTGTACATGTGCAGCAAAGTAAGTGAGTGATTTGTGGTTATACGTGGTTTTCGGCAATCATTCAGTCACATCACTACGGACTCACAACATCACGTCTGTGTTGGGTTCCTGTCTCTCTGGGCTGAAAGAGAGATGCCTGGGGCGAGAAGAATGTCATATCAAGGTCAACAGAAACAGATTTCTGTGAGCATCTGGCCAGGCGAGTCAGACTCCCCATGTCCTAATCTGCTCCAGTTGGCGGGGCACATTAAACCTCTTTTTTTTTTCTATTGAAAAATTCTCAGGAGAGGCCCCCCAGCCAAATGTTTCAAGACTTCAGTTAATGAATAAAAGGCAGGGATTTGAAGTATGTTCAAGACAGACCTTAATACTGACTGTGGAACTTTAATTTGATCGCTGGTGGGCTTGCAAGGCTAAATACCAGCTCCGGTCATCTGTATAATATACTTCATTCATTCATTGCAATCTTGACTATGCTTAATTTAATTGTAGTAAGAATCAGTCGCTCATCTCAGAGACTAACCGTTTAAATGTTCAGCTTAAGTCAGCATTAAAAACAATGATAACAATTGGCTTAGGAGTTCAGTTGAGATAGAGAGAGAGAGGGAGAGGGAAAGAGGTAGGAGAGAAAGAGAAAGTGAAAGAGAGAAAGATCAGGGCACTTTTTTTACGGAGGGCATTTCATACCCCTGAAACGGGGTCACCCCTTATCGCCCCCCTCCCAAGTTTTTACCATTTTTCAACATTTTAAAAAGATTTATGTATTTTATGTCCTCTATCCCTGTATATTTCTTGAAAACATTGATTTCCTTCTTCTGAATATTTTTCCCAACAAAACATTGCAGATGACATAGAAATGGTGATTAAACACTTATTTAGTACTACATTTGAACTATGAGTGCAGTCTTCATTGAAATTGCTCAGCAAACATGAACAAGAGTCATGAGTAGATGACATATCCCCCGGGTTATTTAAAAATGTGCAGAAAAAAAAATCAAAAGCTCGTTCAAACTAGCAAAAGGCACCACTGCACTGGTAAAGCTATAAAACTGTCCAATTTCATAAAGAAATTCCTCATAGTTTACGAGTTCT
>JAUELE010126950.1:0-14315 GCA_031471655.1 Diodora aspera
GAAATTCTCATTGTTGAATCAAGGTAATTCTCAGGTAAATCAAGGAAATTCTCATGGTTGAATCAAGGAAATGCTCAGGTTGAATCAAGGAAATTCTCATTGTTGAATCAAGGTAATTCTCAGGTAAATCAAGGAAATTCTCATGGTTGAATCAAGGAAATGCTCATGTTGAATCAAGGAAATTCTCATGGTTGAATCAAGGATCTTTGAAAGGGGTACAGACTGCAAAATTCTAGTTGGTGGAGGGGGGGGGGGGGTCAAAAAGAGATTACTCTAATACGCAAGTCCTGAGGGTGCTGGTTCCTGTTGCTTCTTCTATCTCTGCCGCAGTGACGTGCTTACGTGTTAATGAAGGGCTGCACATATGATCCATGTTCATGTTGCACGGGGACTTTCAAAAGGGAGCAGAACGACTTGGTTTCCCCTTCCCCACAATGCAAAGGATGTGAATTATGGCTTCAGTCTCTCCTCAGCCATGCAGCTTTCAACAACCCTTTACAACCTTGATTGTCTACCTTTCGCGGTGGAGGGCTCGGCAAACACAAATTAATTCAGCCCGATGAGCAGGGAATATTAGCATGACTATGTTGAGGTACTTGTCAGCCGTGAGTTAATTCAGGGAACAGTGTAATATCCACCAGCGACCAGCCAGAATAAGTGCAGGTACATATTTATGTTCAATTGTCAGTCGGACAATTTTAGAAGACCAGATTTTTGCTTGTAATTTTCATTTTCATGGCTTTCATCCTGCTTAATTCAAGGCTCTTATTTGACATGGGTAGCAGGTGTATGAACATCTGTCTACCTCAGGTCAGAGGTCAAATTGATCTCAGGTGATCTTGCAGGGTCACAGTCTCTGGTTTCGCATATTTATATTCCATTTTATGCAGTATTCTCATGCATTTATTTGGAAAGAAAAATGAAATGAGGTTTGCATGTGCGTGACTGTTTAAACAGAAATTACATGTTTGTGATAATTGATTTTTGCTAAAATGGTTTCAGGCTTTATTCAATGGTAACATATTTTTACATCAGTTAAGCGAGGTCTTGAAAATTGTGCCGTTTTTCAGTTATATTCCAGCAGAATGGTCATTAAAACCCAGAGTATGATCTTTCCTGGGTATGGTCGTCATGACGATTTTGAGTTGGAAACCTACCCAGATTAACTGGTTGTCAGCGGGTTTTTCTTGTCAGTTGGCGAGTCTTGAAAATCTTGAAAAAGCAGAACAAATCCTGGGACAGAGGCAAAATTCTTGAAAAATTCTGGAATTTGAAAAGCCTGTTATGTAAAATAAATTAATAATGAGTTTGTAAAGTGCCTAATATCCACTCGTAGGTGCTCAGTGGCGCTTACAGCATAAAATAAGTAATTAAAGATCAAGGAATAAGTTTCCGACGAAATCAGTGAAAAGCCAGTTGAAACAGAGGTATTAGAAAATGCACAAAAATCCTGAAAACTGTTCTAGAAGAGTCCTGGAAATTGACCGTCATGATTCTGTAGGACTCGATGGTTACCTTTATCACGCTAATGCAGATCTATACAAAATCCTGAAAACATTTTGAAAAAGCTTTAATGCAACTTTGAGCGTTGTTGGTTTTAAAGAGATGGGTGAGGTGTCCTTGTTTAAATCGGAGGAAATGAAAACATTTTCCCCTTAATAGATGTTCGAGTGTCTTGCAGAAGTCACCGTTGAGCTGATTGAGACACTGGAAATAACAATGTATTTACTGTTATTTAAGGAGGAGGAGGATTTAGATGTGGTTCTGCAGGCAACCGTGGATCATAACATTGCGCAACACGTTATTAACCTCCCAACCTCTTCCCTGACTTCCTGTTGTTTACGTATCTCCAAGCTGATGAGGAAAGATAGCGTTTCTTGGTGTTCACTTAATAAGATAATGGACCGTGCAACAGTGATGGCTACCAAAATTGTCTCTGGTTTGGGATTTTTGTTTTGATTTACTGCTTTTAGATTTTTAGGGTCCAGTATTTGATGCTGTGCGCAATTGTTATCGTCCTGTCTGTCCAGTTATCGTCCTGTCTGTCCAGGTTTCGTTTCCGTGAAATAATTTTGAAATAATTTTCTTCAAATTTGGTCACAATGTGCATCTAGGACTTTGCTTGGGATTGTTTTTGGGGTAGCTCACCTCAATGTCAAGGTCACTAGGACCATGCAAGGTCATCTCCGATTTCAAGTTGATTTTGCCAGGTAATATACTAGAAAGAGGAAAGAATTAAGGAACAGATTTCGCAATAATTTTTTTGTCAAACAGTTTTATAGTTAGTTATATTTAAAGGATTGATGAGAATAGCTCGTGATCAATTCATTCATGCTGAAATGTAATTGCGTATTTAAGACCCAAAATAGTTTTCGTCAGGAGACTGACACTAAGCTGAAAATATATTACTGGGAATCGGTCAGAGGCAAGTCATAAATTGTCATTAATAGCCGAATTTCAATTCAAACGTCCAACTTGAGCTGTAAAATAAATGTATTTCAGAATGTAGAATGCATATGGGTATTAATAAAACTCGCGAGTATAATACCAGTATACAGCTGCATGATGAACTGTTATCATTTTTAACACTTTGCAGCCATATTGTGCAGTTATGCAACTAAAATGAACAGACTATATACAGTGAAACTGGGAGGTAATATGTCCGTACAGAAGCTTATAAATGGCTATTTGGACAAGCCTACATTATTTGATGTGGGTTGCAATCTGCATAAAATGATAATTACTAATGGTGACATTATTTCTTGGTGAAAAGGCCATTGTATATAATTGTCTCCCATTAGATGATAGTGGAGCACTCATTATTTCCGGAATGAAAATTGGATTTGCGACATTTATATTTATGACATCAGAGACCAGTTGAATATGACTAATAGTATCTTTGGGAGGGGTCAAACACTTAACAGAGGTCGTTACACGTCAGGGAATATAACATTTATCTCAAAGCTGCTGGCTGTTCTAAGCCCCAGATAGATTGTAGTCTGAAATGTTGATTTACATTTATTGTGATTTATGTGGGGATCTTTACATTTATTCAAATTTATATTAAGTAAATTTAAAGGTGTCCGCCCCTTAGTTAGTGTTTTTTCTCATATAATAAAAGACTCTGGGGAATGACAGGGCCTCAGTAACTCAATGCTTGTACAAGACAACAAACTGAGGGATATTTTGCTTTCATTTTTCTTTCAATCGATCTCTTTCATGAACTGTCTTTTCCTCAGGGTGCCTCTTGCACATAGTGTTATGGCTGAAATATTGCTCTTGAATTGTAAAACAGCTGTCAACTCCTGAATAAGAGAAGGTCGTTCATATTTTGCTTTCATTTTTCTTTCGATCGATCTCTTTCATGAACTGTCTTTTCCTCAGGGTGCCTCTTGCACACAGTGTTATGGCTGAAATATTGCTCTTGAATTGTAAAACAGCTGTCAACTCCTGAATAAGAGAAGGTCGTTCATCATCTGTATGGTTTAAAACTCCTGGCTGACCGAGATTCTAAAGTTACATGGTTTTTTTTAAGGGTGTGGCTCGTAGAAAATGACAATGTTACCCTTTTTGGGAGACTTTTCAATTAGATTCACTGATTTAAGTGATGATGTGACAAAACATTACTGTGTTTCATGTTTTGACTCAAATATTAACAAATAAAATTATAATAATGTAGTTAACAGACTTTTATGTTCTCTGATCAAAATGCTAATGTATACCGAACAATGTTATTTCAAGTTGAACTGGTGTTTGTATTAAACATGTGTTCAGCTCGAGGGAAATTAATGTTTATAATAAGTGCAAAGTTGCAAATGAAAGCCGCTTTGTGATAAGTTTGCTGTTATATTCACTAGAATAGTTCCCCCTTGTTTTTGTTTGTTTAGACTTCCAATAATCTTTTTGAGGTGTCTCCTGTACTTTGTGATATTGATGAAAGAACAGTAACTTTAAACTTTAAATCTACAATGCTTTAAGCCTTATAGTGACCTTTTGCTGTTGCAAACCTTGATGAACTCGGGAGATAATTTGAAGCAACAGCTGCAGAATATATGCACCCAAGGTTTTGTCTCCATGTTGAAATTCTTGATAAATATCTCCTGAAAATTGCTAATAATTTGATATGCAACTAGTCCATACAGCTTTCGGGGTGATTATTTCATGAAACGAAATGCCAAACGAGCAAGAGTGAAAATAAACTCGGCCAGATTAGTCAAATTTCTATTGGCAAGAGAATTTTAAATAGTGTGACATATCTCCCAGCATAATGAGTCAGATGATTTGGAAGTGACGAGGAAAGGAGTTGTTGCTGGTCTGTGTTCCCGTCGTCATCAACTTATTGTGATCGGTTGGCTGATTGTCCCAAGAGGGTGGGGCTTAGGCTATCCCGGGATAGAGCTTGGCAGCGTGTCGTCACAGCTTGCAAATAACTGTATTCTATGTGAATGTATACTAGCAAAGCCAGCGTGGTACTTGTACAATGTATACAGTGATCCCCTCCCAGCCGACTGCAGCAGCACCACCAGCACTGCCCGAGTACATGTACTACACCCAAGCCGCTCCGCCACAACTTGTGTACACCGTCAAGGTGGGGAATACGCCATGTATAGTACGTCTTAATTACAACAGTATTGTATTTGTATAAATGGAACCATTTTCATTTTAGCTTGTAATTTATATCCTGGTCCATATGGTGTAGGGATTGTCGATGTTTTCTCTCCACGATTTATCTTATATTCACTTATTCCTTGCAATTCTTTTTTTTCTATATATGCATCGACTTTGTTTTATAAATATTTTAATTTAAATTTCCAGGAAGTAAATTTGGCTGTTTAGTTTAAATTTTTCATGCCTCTTGTGGTGATTGCGTTTCCTGTGCAGATGTAAAATTCTGTATTTTTCGGCTTGGCGTTTGTCACCTGGAAGGTGATGGATGTGAACCATATGAGGCTCATCACATGGCGTGTTATTACTTTCAACGAACAGTTCATTCCAATATTGAATATTCTGTCATCTGAATCGACAGGCCTTCTTTTGGGTTAATTGTTACGCAAATTTCACACCTAGTTTTATGTCCCTCATCTCCGCTTGAGTCCGGTTGTATTATTGCCGTATTTCGGAATATTTATTCGAGCAATTTAAAAAAAAAATGTCCAGGACATTGTGGGTTTCGAAATAAAACTGCCTGATTGTTTATTGAGCTGTAGTGTTAGGATTAAGTCTAATTGCGTACTTGGAGGTTTATGCAGAGGAATATACAAGTGTATTGCAGTGGATGCAACATTTGGTTTGCTGGTAAGCCGAGATAAGCACTTAACAGGATGAAAGTTATTATGGACTGTTATTGGAAACTGTCATAATGGAGAACGTTGATACGTGCTGAGTCTATAGCATTCACTGCAGCTGTTGCATACGGGGAATAATGGCCTGATTATTTTGATAATTTGTACATCAGTGAACTGGGCTCGTACACTTGTTGCCAGCAGGTCGAGCACAGGAAGGTCCTCGTGGAGGAAATAACCATCCCCCCCATCCAGGGCAGAAGTTTCCTGACTTGACACTATCACACGGAAGCACTTGCTCTTCGCAGTTGTTGCCCTTGTCTGGTGTCGCTTCCTGGTATCCTGGCTATTTGGTCGCTGCAGCAGCTGAAACATCCTGGTTTGTTTCGCTTCACCAACTTCAATTGTCATGCTTTTGTCCTGTTGCTTTTGTTTTCACTCAGAGAAAATAAGTGATATTTATAGAGTTTGAGATTTGATTTGATAATTTCATTCAAATAAATATTCTATTGTATCTAAACAATCTATTCGATGTTTAGTTACCTGGGGCATGGCAATTAACTACTTCAATTAAAAATCCTGCTCTTACGGCTTCTGAGTTGAAAGAAAAGCTGTTGTTCATATTAAACAGAGCGTGTAGGAGCATGCATTGTGAGGTCGCTGCATAGCTCTGATTTGATTTTAAAAAAAATAAGTTTTTAATTCTTAGAATTAAAAGGATTGTGTGAATTTTAGGTTAAATTTATAAAATTTAAAGAGAGGGTTGTATTTTTGTGATGTTTAAAAGTTCTTTCTTTATTGTTGATGAATTTTAAATTGCTTTGAGAACACCCTGTTGGGATTTCAAAGAGCGGAATAAATGTTATAATTAGGTTGACCTTGATGACCCAGATGAAAATTTAAAGTAATACTCTTGGTATTTTTATTCACGAATGTTGAAATCCAGTGCTCGATTGGTTCTTCCAAAAACAGCCGGTTTCATGGTGAGTGAGAAGCTGGGGTCAAGTGAAGTACATTTATTTGTTTCTGTAGTGGTGGGTGACAAAACAGATGAAGTGGGTAGCCAAATTTATGACTCCTGGCAGTCCTGATGCCTTTGTATGAAGAAGATGATAGATTCACATGTCACTTTGTGCAGGTTCCGGCAGAGCTGATAATTGGTACCTCTGACAAAAATGTGGTAGAAAATTGACAAGTCCCAAGCATGTATGCATTCCATACCCTCGTGTGATAAACTCCGAACAAACTGTTGGATATACAAGACAGGGAATGTGCTTCGTTATTCGGAATGACACGATCCTACTTGTCTTGCTCAGTATTCCTGCTTTTCAAGGACGTTGGGTCTTGCAGAAATGCTTCTGTCTTTTAGGTCCCATTACAGTAAAACTTCCAAAAATTTGAACTTCTAACATTTCAAGGTTATGATTCAATTTATAGTACCTCTAAAATTTTGAATTTTCCTTCTTTTTTTGGTGGCAATTATGACAATTTCAAATTCTAACTTTAACCTCTAACTTTTCAAAATTCGAATTTTTAGAAGTTTTACCGTAACCTCTGTTTTTTACTTCATGTACGGCAAAATTGGGGTCAGTTTAATATTGTTGGCACTCAGAATTTTTGTCACATGGCCAGACAGTGATCTTTCAACTAGGACTTTACAGGGACTACTCGGCAACTAAAGACCGGGGTCAGACCCCTAAACCTGTATGAGGGATGCAGGGTCAAGATTAGAATCTGTGGGGTAACGGGACAACAGAGATAATTGTGAGGATTAACTACTATTCTCTGCATATCCCTGATGAACCCCTGTTGAGTATGTATCCCAGTTCGGAAGCCCATGCCCTAGACCTTGTGGAGAGTGATAGAGGTGTTTCTTAGAAAGAATAGGACCCCAGTATCACAATGCTTGTTTAGGTCATGTGAGGGGTTACCTTAAGTGGTATGATGTAGGGAAGATTAGGGCTCCAGTATCACAATGCTTATTGTTTGAAGTGAGGGGTTTCCCTTGGTGGTATGATGTAGAAAAGAATACGGGTTCCAGTATCTTCATGCTTGTTATAAAATGAGGTTTGTTGCTTCCACTTTTCTGTCAACAAACTTCTCCCTAGGTGTTTATAGCTGAAAGATTGCCGATGTTGTGTTAAACCTCAAATTTGGTCAGTCTGCATGTTGTGTATCAGTCGACTTCGTTATTGACCAGTGGTCACTCCGGACAAGACTACATAATTGACCAGTTAAAGCATTTAGATGTTATTGATTAACTTGGTGATACATAGAGGAAAGTATACTCCATAGTCCTGCAGACAAAAATGAGTATCACTCAAAGAATGGGAGGTTGTAAAATGTGACTAGACGATCAAGATTAGATCAGCTCACAGTGCAGTAAAACCTCCTTCAGGGCTCGTACACTTTGTATAGAGTTCTAAGATATTGTGGGCTGGTCGTGTTGTGTCTGTATCCGGCAAGGTTTTGGTTTCTTATTCCTATTACCCCTCTGTTGACAGTGAATAGACTACAGTGTTTAGTGCAGGTCCGTCTCCAGCAATTCTGTTTGAGACAAAGGGGGGGGGAGAGAAGAGACACTGTTCTGTTATTGCCATGAGAGGGTGCATCTCTGTCCCTCTCTCCCCCCCAAAAAACCCCAAAAACCCCCAAACTTTCTTCTGGAGCGAGGATGTGAGATGGTGCATTGGTTAGCATGTCGACCCAGTAACATGCCAGCCATCTTTAAGTCTGGGGATTGAACCCTGACGCTGACATAATGTAGGTGACGCTGAGGTGATATGGCTGAAAGATTGCCAAAAACCATGTTAATTCCAAAATCAGTTGTTCGCTTTGTACAGACTTGATCTGTGTGAAAACAAACACATTTGCTTCGTTTTTTAACATGTTGAGAAGTGATAATAAAGGTCTATAACATCCTCCTTTGAGAGTTTGAACTGACAAGCCAAAACAATAATTATTCATTGTTGTAAGCACCAGTTTCAGGCATCCCGAGTGGCATAAAATCATAAATTTTTGATAAAATGTGCAAAGTAGCATAAAATATCATAAATATTTACGAAAAATCCTAAAATTCGGTGTTTCGAAAAATGTCGTGATGAAATATGAGTGTCTGTCTGTTGACATGTCATGCTTTTTGCCCAATTAACCATGTTTCTAACACACAGTATTCGTTGCAGAATTTTGTTAAAATCAGTTCCCTTTCATCTGTAAGCTGTTTGGGCTGTACCTGCATAAACTATGCCGACATGGTATATTAGTAACATTCTTGTGTCTTGAAGTCGTTTGA
This sequence comes from Diodora aspera, assembly GCA_031471655.1. Lineage (NCBI taxonomy): Eukaryota > Metazoa > Mollusca > Gastropoda > Lepetellida > Fissurellidae > Diodora > Diodora aspera. The sequence goes on from JAUELE010126950.1 coordinate 8,575, forward strand.
AAACACACTTTTGTTGGTTATAAAGCATAAAAAAGGCATACATTTAAGTTCTATATGGCGTAATAAATTATAATTTTTTTTTGTAAAATAGCATAAAATCATAAATAAATTTCCTAGAAAAGGTTGGGAGGCCTGCAGATTGTAATGCAATGGATATACGATTGTCTATGTGCCTCTTGCACATTTTATGTTAATATGACTTAAAGATCGGACTTCAACATTAAATTTGAACTTCATTTCTACTTAGGAATTTTGATACTTAGTACATAATGGTGATTTTGTTTTGTCTGCTTGGATACTTTTATCTGATTTCTGGCATTTTTACGAGACTTTGTTGAAAATGTTAGATTAAAGGCAAAAATAAGAATTGCATTTGCAATCATAGTGCTTAAGGAAACAATATACAGGTCTAGTAAAAGGGCTTTACCCCTAGTTAGAATACATTAACCAGGATATCTTTAGATACTATGATACAACAAAGATCATGTGTTTAAATGCTGGTACATGAATTTTTTAAAATTTCTGGTCGACTTTACATCTACAATTCCAACAAGGATGTCATTGTCATAGTTCTTCCTGATTTGCGAACAAAGTGGTTTTTGATGAGCAGAGGTGATATATCTGTTGTGAAACATCTGGTGTATATTTCATAACACATCTTGTTGCATTCTTGTTGTGCCTGTACAAAGACATTAAAACTAAAACTAGAGAAAATGTCAGATCACTGTGTTTTGCAAACTTAAATTCTGCAGCCATTTCTTCCCTTGTTTCCAGATGTTGCTGGCAGTTCAAGGTTCAAGCCTTGATTCATTGTGTTCGGTGTAAATTTATAATGTTTAGCAATAGATCATCACTGAATTATTGACAATAGTCAGGCAGTAGAAGATCATTTCTAAAGGTTAAAAGTAACTCGGTAGATTCCCAGTCACTGTTGCTATGGTAACGGATACACAACCAGTTAATGTATTTGCTATGGTGTCACATTCGGTCTCGCGGGATACTCGTGTTCGAGTCTTGTCTGGATGTTTTATTATGATTATAATAAACGACCACATCTATGATCCTGTTGACCGCCTATACCTACCTAGTCCCCCAGAACACTTTGATAGTAGCAAAATGGTGTTTTATTACCTGGGATGCTGAATAAGGTGGTAGTTTTGCATCACAGTGGGGTAAAATTCTTCGCACCATTGTGTGTATGCGAGGCACTTCTGCTTGGATTGGTCAGTGCTAATGGATGTTTTGTTGACTCTCCGAGGAAAATGTGAAATATTGATGAGGATTGTCATCTGATGCAGACGCTGTTCCCAGAGTTCCACAGCTGCGGAAACCAGTAACAGTTTCGTCTGTGACATTTCTATAATCCTGTTATGCCTGTCGAGGTGTTTGTAATAATTAAGTATTGTCATTGTTCCTCTTATCAATAATTGGATAACGCGCTGTTATAAAATACAATACATCACACATGTGATATGACGGATATTCACTGAGCTGTTTGTTTGAAGCTTGCAGGTAGGACAGTCATCCGGAAGCTAGTGATAGTTCTGTTTGCTCAGAGATATTTTCGTATTCCACGTCCAGGATTGTCCGCAGTTCTGTAGGAAAGTTTTACTATTGGTACTAAAGATACCTACAGCATACCCTAAAATGGAGTTGATATGTCTGTTCCAGACAGTTATTGCTGCGATGCTTCTAATTTAGGATTTGAGCTACAGGCTAATGCAGGATGGTTGGGGCGAGTTTGTGATGGATTATGATCTTAAGTCGTGTCTTGTACTTGTCACTGAATTGTTGCCTAATCATTCAACCTTGACAAGGTCAGATTTGGGTCTGACCAAGGTCGATGGTTTACTTGTATTTGGTCGAAATGGACCCAAACATGCTGTCAGTTATTTAAATGCATTAACACGGTTGTATTTTGTTTGCAGAGAGGTTCTGAGGAGCTGATGTCGCACAGCCCAATGGTTACGAATGGTACGGGGATGAGCCCTCAGCATGCTCTTAACTCGGACATCAACAATGATGCCAAGAAGGTAAGATCTTGCAACACATCGGCGATGTTCTCATATTTTTAGTGACACTAGGTTTGTCGGTCTGGAGAAACTTTGCTCTTCTTAAGTGGTTGTTACAGCCCATTCCTTTTGGGCAAACAGGGAACAGGATGGCGCAGTGGTTAGGACGTCTGCCCAGCAATCTGCCAACCTTGGCAGTTGTGGATCGAGTCCCAACTTTCAGTCCAGAGAGACAGGAGCTCTGACACCGACGTGATGTTGGTGAAACTGTTGTGATGTCCCTGAAAGATTGCCCAAAACCATGTAAAACCCCACTCATGAGCACCACACGGTTGCATTCTGAGTGAATGATAAACTGTCCAGCATGAACTGAAACATCACTTCATAAGGCTTGAAGATTGTCGAGGACATTTTAAAATCCAGCGTTGGACTGGGTATCCCAGAAACACAATGCTTTCACTTTTTTTCTGGCTTACCTTTGTTTATATGAACTGTTATTTTTCCTTGGTGTGCACCTTGCACATCAAATTGTGTTATGGCTGAAATATTGCCCTTTCAGTGTAAAATATCATCTCAACTCATCATGATGATCTTAAAGTTTGAATGCAGTATTAAAACGTGGCGATGTGTTGATTTCTTGTTGGAAATTGGTATTGACCTTATTGAGATTTGTTTCCCTTGACGGCAAGTGACAACAGATGGCGCTGACAGCACTGCTATCCACATTCAATGACGTTTTTTGTCTTGAGGTGCTAAAAGCGATTGCTCCTTGGCATAATAGGATTTTGATGCTCTTGCTGAAAGTTTGCGCTTAGAAAACTATGAACCTTTATAGAAAACCAATCGAAGGGGCAAATCCCCCTGTTTAGGACCTGCATTAAAACATTGGAAAAGTAAACACCTGATTGGTGCGGAGTAACGGAAAATATTCCGCTTCTTAGCCACCTGCATGTTTTGGAAGAAAATGTCCGCGGAGAGAAAATAAACTCTTAATTAACGGAAATTGCTTTCCAAATTTTAACTTTAATACTGCATGCAGTGTTACGATTTAAATGCAAAGCTGGAGTTTTAGCCAGAAAATTACAATGGTTGTCACGAGAACTTGTTTATTTGAATTATTCTTGTGGTTTAGTGGTGAAATTATTCGTTTTGGGGCAGATTATGTACATTTTGTTATGGAAGTTGTGAGGCTTCGTAGGAGTTCAACATTGAATTGAAAAAGGGGCATGATAAAATCTGTTTTGGGGATCTTTAGGAAATTTTGGAAATTGAAGCAAGATGTGAAATTGAGCATCAGACAGCTTCTTCACAGTTCACCCAGGCCTTCAAGATGTCTTCCAAATCTTCTCGTTTAAGGATTAGCCTGCAATTGTCCTCGTTTTTAAGAATCTGTTCCAGAAGTGCAAACTGATGGTAGAAAGATGCAGATTTCTGTGTCACGAAATCTTGATTTCAAGAGATGCCAGAAACATTTCTGGAAAAATTGTTGATAAATTTGGGGTTCTTTCATCTCATGTTTTCTGTTCAGTGACAAACTTTTATCAAGATTCCTACCAGCCCCCCAAAAAGCTGCTTTTGTGTTCATTTAATTCTTGCATGTCATTTATGGTATAAAAGTGTTTTCTGTGCCTCTAATTTTCATCCCTGTCTTCTATAGATTTGTAAAATGTCTGCAAAATTGTGTGATAGGGATGAGCGGCCTGTTCGGGGGACTGTAGGTCGTTGGATTGTTTCTCATCTGCACGGAAACGGGCAAAACATCCAATGTATTTCATCATATTCCTTATAATCTATATTTGACCTTTTCTTAACGTTGTCTTATTACCTTTCTTTCTTCAGAAGTAATCGTGTGTATATGGTTTTCTTTGCTTAAATGTCAAGGTCGGAGAGTAATGAAAAAACGAGATAGCCGAGAAATAAATTAGATAAAGTTGGTGACAGTATTGTTTGCGTTTTGACCTTTAAATTTGTTAGATATTTTAAAATATCAAATATTTATGGAAATGAAGACATCTGAATCAAAACAATTTTTAAAATTTGTACGTTTTCCCTTCAAGAAGAAGCCCATTACGAGAGTATCAAATTTCAAATTTGATCAACAATGGGTTGTGAAGTGTTTGCAGTCATGCCGTCACTGAGTAGTTTACACAAATATTTTGTTATATTCGACCTATTTCGGATGTTTAATATCGGGTAGCCGTTTGATATAGAGAGGACATCAATTGGGCATTGTACACACCTGCGGTGTTGCCTAGCAACCAGACAGAAGTCCAAGGATTGCCAGAACAACACTAGGTTGTGGCTTGGCAGAGTAATTGATTGTAAATTGCTTGCAATTGGAGCTGCAGAATTAATTGTCAACCCCAGTACGTTTTGTGCAGGCCGAAACCACTTCGTGAATAATTCTGCCAAGTGTGAAATGGGAAGAATAATTCATGTTTTCACAGGTGGTTTTTGACCTTTTTTTGTTCAGTCATTGTGGAAACAGTGTTATTTTAAATAAACACTAAATTAATGACAGTATTTAGATTTGTTAGCATGGAAATTTTGCAATAACTTCATAAATAAGGATCGATACAGTTTATTATTAATTTCAGGCTCGCAGATGCTCCTGTTTTTTCAATCTGTCACACGAGTGATGAACATTGCAAACGCTAAAAATAAATTTCAATGTTTCTCGAGTACTGGAATGTCACTTAGAATACTACACGTCTGTCAAATTATTGTGATTATAAAATATTTTTTTTTAATTTCCTGCATCGTATTAAGTACCCTACACTTTGTCATCCATTCATCTTTATTGCTGATGAAACTCTTAACATTGCGTTTTTCATTTGCAGACGTTCTTCATACAAAACTAGTGTCACATGCTCACTGTATTGAGTTTATTGTCAACCTTCTTTTGTCAGTTTTTTTGCTGATTGTAGGGAAATTGTTTTTTGTTTCTCCCTTGTCACTTTTTGTGCTGACAGTAAAACTTCAAAAATTAAAAAAATCTCAATTGTTACCTTCAGCAGTTTCCAAAACTTTCAATTTTTCACTTACTTTTTGGTGACCATTTCCAAACTTTTGAATTCTAACTTTTTGAATCACTTATTTTGAAAAAATTAAACGCATCGAAAAGTAATGAGTTTGAGATTTTAGAAGTGTTACCGTATTAAAAGATAAAAAGAAGTCCTCCCTGCTTTGTCACTTTTTAGAAAAAATGTACGTGCAAAGCAATTGTTTTTTATATAGCCTAAATATACTTGACCGTTTTGCTGTTAGATTTTAGTGGAGACAGCGTCCATCTGTAAGGACATATATTGTATTACATTTTTCTATTCTGGAAAATCATTAGTGTGTCCATTTCTGTTGAAATATGATCCAAATGTGAGGACAGATATTATATCGCAGCATTATTCATCGAAATTGTTGGTGTTGCTTGCAGTGATCCGCCATTGTAATAAATGTAATACTTCAGTTAATGGTCAGGGAAGTAGCTATTACGGACAAAATCCGGTTTCTTGCATTGCGACCGTGTCATGTCACCAGCAATAACGTAAATGAAAACTGGATTACATATAAGTAAAATGTTAAATTAGATATATATTATTGACAAGAAATACTGGTATTAGTAAGTTTTGATTAGTTAAAAACCCAATGCTTGTCATATAAGGCGACTAAAATGGGGATCTTTTGCTTTCTTTCTTACTATCGATCCTGTGTTGTCCCTTTTCCTGATGTGCC
>JAUELE010127061.1:0-14311 GCA_031471655.1 Diodora aspera
AAAGATCATGTTACTGAAGGATATTTACCAAAAGAACACGGGAAGTACCCTTGATACTTTTTGAAAAATGGCGGAAATGTTACTTGCCACGTGGCCGATAATTATCAACATTCTGAAGGGTTAGTTATATATGTTAGTAGAAATTGTTAGTCAACCCTACCGCAAACTGTAACTACGTCATAATAAATCAAAATCTCTAATTTGTTACGTTTTAGACAATTATAAAGTTGTCTTCATAGAAACGTCATGTCTTCGTCATATTTCGGGCGTTTTCGGGTTTTTTCGCCCCAGGCACTATATTTTTGACGGAATTTGAAATTTTTTTTGGCGGACTTACTTAGAAAGAGGGTATCTTTCTTCATGCCTCCCCGTCATTTGGCACATTTTTTTATTTTTCCCCCGGTCACTAAGTGGTTAAGGACTCTTTATGGGCTTACTAGAAATCTGATATTCAGATAGCCTGACCCTGCAACGATCTTTGAAAGACTCTGTGACCTTGATCTTTGAAATCAAGGTTACCTCCAAACAATCCCCGAAGTACTACCAAGATGCATATTGTGTCCAAGTTTGAAGAAAACTGGATAATTATTTCAAAAGTTATCATGCAGAAATGGACAGAGGGACACACAAATGGCCAGACAGATAGGGTGATGCAGGACCCTAAACAAATTCCTACCCCCAGTTAGGAAAAATATAAATTTATCTTTAATGACAAAATGTTGCATTTCCAACTTCACCCAAATCAAGACCATGCCCTATATGGTGTCAAAACAAGAGCCCTTTTTCTCAATCTGTGTTAATTTTCACACAAAATGAAAATTAAAGAAAAAAATGTAAATAAAATACTTTTTTAAAACAAATGGCACTTCACACCTGGAATTTCTCTTGTGAGGTGATATCCACCCTGGCCAGCATCCATTGGGATCCTTGGTCTCCGTACATGCTCCACACAGATTTGGACGGAACAGTTCTGTCACTTTCCCTCTTGATGTACACACTAAATGTCCCACTGTTCATCCCTCGCATCATGTACCAGAACGATAGGCACTGACCATTCAAAGGACTTGGGAACACTTTGCTGGTTAAACTAGCCTTCGAGAAAATCATGCCCCCGGGATTGATGTACATGTAGTGGCCTGTCAAATGAGTAGAAACTGGTATTAATATCATTACTTAGTACTACTATTCCTCACCATCCTACTCCTCCTCCTCCTACTACTACTACTGCTACTAATCCTACTACTACAACTATGACTACTACTACAACTATGACTACTACTACTACTAATCCTACTACTACAACTATGACTACTACTACTACTACAATTATGACTACTACTACCACTACTACTACTACTACAACTTTGACTACTACTACTACTACTACTACAACTATGACTACTACTACTACTACTACTACTACTACTACTACTACTACTACTACAATTATGACTACTACTACCACTACTACTACTACTACAACTATGACTACTACTACCACTACTACTACTACTACTACTACTACAACTATGACTACTACTACCACTACTACTACTACTACCACTTTGACTACCACTATGACTATGACTAACACTATGACAACTACTACATGCACTACTATGAGTACTACTACCACTACTACAATGACTACTACTACTACTACATGCAAAACTATGACTACTACCACTACTACTATGACTACTACTTCTACTACAATGACCACTACTACTACTACTATATGCACTACTATGACTACTACCACTACTACTATGACTACTACTACTATTCTACTATGACTATGATTACTACTACTACTACATGCACTACTATGAGTACTACTACCACTACTACTATGATTACTACTACTACTATATGACTACTACCACTACTACTATGACTACTACTACCACTACTACTATGACTACTACCACTACTACTATGACTACTACCACTACTACTATGACTACTACTACCATTCTACTATGATTACTACTACTACTACATGTACTACTCTTTCTACTTCTACTGCTGCTTTTACTACTACTGCGCTGCTGCTGCTTCTAATACTCCTACTACTTCTAGTCCCGCTGCTACTACTACTACTGCTACTACTACTACTACTACCACTACTACTACTACTACATGTACTACTCTTTCTACTACTACTGCGCTGCTGCTGCTTCTACTCCTGCTACTATTTCTAGTCCCGCTGCTACTACTACTACTGCTACTACTATGACTATGACTGCTACTACCACTACTACTACTACTACTGCTACTACTATGACTATGACTGCTACTACCACTACTACTACTGCTACTACTCTTTCTACTATTATTACTGCTGCTGCTACTACGCTGCTGCTTCTACTACTGCTGCTACTGCTGCTAGTACTGCTACTATGAGTGAGTGAGTGATGCGAGTAAGATTATGTGTTGTACTCATTCAGTGAGGTTAACTTACATTTGGATGCCCATAATAAAGTGCTGAATAAAACAAACCTTGACTTGTTCCATAGGTGTGGTCAGGGAGTGATACAGAAGCGTTTTTCAATGACCAGTCACGTGATGATTTCGTGTAGCCGCAAGTATTGCCATCTTCAAAATCACAGTAAGCTGAAAATATAAACAGAAAAATATCTCAGTAATTCTGACAATAGCAAAAATTAGTACAGACAGTATTCAATCCAAGCAAAATCGTTTCACTAAGCACAATTATCATTAAGAAACATTTATTATCACCCTGGTTACTGGGAAAATACATTTTCTACAACTTTTCTCAACTCCCTGGCCAGTTCACAAACCAAGCTGTTGTTATTACTGTTGCTACTACTAGTATTAATTACTTCTACTACAAAAACTACCAGGGGAGGATCCAGGATTTGTCTAAAGGTGGCACAACATAGATAATGAAAGATAGTGTGCTCTAGACAGACAGCTTTGTGTGCTTGTTCCTCCAGAAAATTTCGAAAAACTAATATGCAAAATGGTGCAATTTCAGCAAGTTTTCATATTATTTTATTTTACGTTGACTTGAATTTAAAAGGGCGAGCTAAAGAAGAACATGTCCCCCCCCCCACAATCTGGTCCGGACAACAACAGTAACTGTGCCTGTTTGGACTACTACTAACATACTACTACTATCATTATCAACTCTACTGTATTACTGACAACAGTACAACCATCGCTGCACACTGACCAGGTGGAGGGCATGGCCCGTTCAGTACTGCAATGTCATCAAGTGCGATGTCACCCATATAACCATTACCGCGGACACCTTGGAATTTTATCTGAAAAGAAAGGGAAATTATACTTACAGTTATTTCTAACTTCAAGGTGTTTAATTTAATTTGATCAAACCGAGCCAAATCTACAGAGTTACACAAATTAGGTGATTCACATTTATGTCACAAACTGTTACGTAATCCATAACGTCAAACATGCATGCAAAGTGTCACATATCCTATAAAATCTTTCAAATATATGTTGCACAGTATTGTACGGTGTATAAGGCAGGGTTTTCCTCGGAACAAAAATTCAGATGGTTGGTTAACGCCACTGGCATTAACAAGTCGTATAGATTTCTGCCATTGGGAGTGTGTTTCATTTTCATTTTGCTGAAACATTTTCGAAGGAACCAACATTTTTAGTATATCCAAACAAAAGTTATGACGAAAACATTAGCTCAATCACTGATCACAATCCTTAATGCACCTAACCAGCGTGGTCGGATACTTCTTTTCAAAGAGTAAGTGACACGTTGCTTAACGTCGGCATTATTTCACCCATCACACGACGATTACTTTCAAAAGAATGAAATGTTTGGGTTATCTATGTGAATTCTGCCAACCACCTTAGAATATTTATAGGTAGTCTTCAGTTTGTGACAGGTTGTTATTACACCAGCTATTGTAATGGAAGGGAAAACCCTGTAAGGTGTTGCATATGTAAAATGTAAAATGTAAAGCCCACTGCACACTATGAGAACATTACTGAGTCAACAGACATACGTGTCAGTTTACTGAGCAACTTTCTCAGTGTGCGGATAAAATATTGGTGAAGTTTTCGCCTGTAACAATTATCAAATGTGATATTTTTCTACAGGTGTGTCAAAATACTTGCTGCAAAATACTTGCTGCATGTGTGCGGCAACATTTACAATTTATATATAGCTCATTCGTGTTTCAAAATCCACAAGATGACCTACAAATGTTACAAAATGTTAAAGTGATAAAAGTGTAACAACTGTTACAAACAAGGTTACTCACATAATTGTGACAAAGTGTAACAATTGTTACAAACAAGCTAGGTTACTCACATCATTGTGATAAAAGTGTAACAACTGTTACAAACAAGGTTACTCACATAATTGTTACAAAGTGAAACAACTGTTGCAAACAAGGTTACTCCCATAATTGTTACAAACTGTAACAACACAAACAAGGTTACTCGCATAATTGTTACAAAGTATTACTCATATGCTCATTACTCACATATGTTGTGTAATAGGTTCGGAGATCCACAGAAGCGTACTTCCACTTGTTGCCTTGGTTACCAGACTTTGTCCAGATCAGCGTATAAGGTCTGTAACTGTAGCGGGTACTTTTGTACACATTGAGTTTGTTCACATTGAACCCGTACATGCTGTACCAGAAAGTCACACATACAGGTCCCTGTGTATGAATCGCAGGACTTATAAGGTCAGCTGTTGCATTGGCAGAATGGCTGGAGGTCTCAATATAGATGTAATGCCCTGGAATCACAATATTTCAATTTAATTCCTAAAAATTTCATAAGATCCCATTCTACTTACATTGTCTGGCTGATCGTAAGCCTGGTTAACATTTCATGTATTTCAACTTATTAATTAGAGGAAAGCAGATTCATGTAGTGTGGGGCAATGGTGTGCGGCTCTCCCATTACCTGGTAAAGTTGAGTAAACTCGTTAATTGATGGTTTCACAGAACACAAGAACAACAAATCTATTACTACACAGCTACTACTCGATTACCACTACTCAAAGCACAGTCCGCACAAGCTAGGCTTAAAATATCATTTCTTTAATGTGAGCCTGATGCATATGAAAATACTGTTAAACTCTAAAACACCTTATTTTACTTTAGATTACTAAAAGTGAATGCATACCAAATATCTATCCAAAAAATCATTTCAAAGAATACACTAAGTGGCATTCTCCCGAGTCAGTGCATTCTTCATCAGTGTATTCTTTATCATGGCCTCTTTGCCTAAAAATAAAATGATCACTGACTCCGACAAGCCCCCCACCATCCCCAGTATTTTTGAGCAGGAGAGAAATCCAGATATATATATCGCTCACATTCTAGTATGACAGCAAGACTATTTAACTAGGTCAAAACAAGAGCCATCAGTAGATGGCATATCCCCCCGGCACTTACAACTGAGGTATTACCCAAAACTTTTCAAAGTTCAACTTGTCTCCATGGAAACGGACAAAATATAAATTTTAAAATTCGAAACTAGCAAAAGGCACCAGTTCACCACCTGATTCTTATGTGTACCAAGTTTGATGTAAATATCTCAAGCGGTTTTAGAGTTCCGGCCCGGGTAGTGAAGGCTACCCCAAATTTTCAAAGTTGAACTTGTTTCCACAGAAACGGAAAAAAATTTTTTTTAGAAACTCCAAACTAGCAAAAGGCACCAGTTCATCACCTGATTTAACTGTGTACCAAGTTTCGTGTAAATATCTCAAGCGGTTTTAGAGTTCTGGCCTGGAAACCAAGGCTACCTTAAACTTTTTAAAGTTCAACTTGTTTCCATGATAACTGTAAAAATATAAATTTTAGAAATTCCAAACTAGCAAAAGGCACCACTTCACCACCTGATTTAACTGTGTACCAAGTTTTGTGTAAATACCTCAAGCGGTTTTAGAGTTTTGGGCCGGAAACGAAAAAGCTCATGGACGGACAGACGCCCGCACCCATGACTATATCCCCGCATTATGTGCGGTTGGGATAAAAAAAGGATGTGTCTATCGTTCGATTGGTGGGATGGCAATTCAAGTTTTCTAATTTACCAAGGGGAAAATGGCAGCCGAAGCTTGCAAAGCGAGATGCACAAGATGGTGCTAGTGTTTGCGGTTGTGTAGCGATCGTACAGAGATGTGCCTGGAGGATATATTTGCAGAGACAAAGCACTAAAGTATTGAATCATAACAGACAAGTACAGTTGACAAAATGGCACTCACTAACAGGTCAGTCGTCATTGTCAATCTCTCTAGAAACCAGCACTCTGTCTAAACCAGCACCATGCGAAAAATGGGGGAAAATGTCGGTTTAGACAGAGTGCCGGTTTCTAGAGAGATTGACAATGACGACTGACCATTAGTGAGTCACTCAGTGCCATTTTGTCGAATGAACAAAATCATTGAATTTATTTCCAAATGATGACACGTTTAAAACACCAATTATTATGGAGTCATTCTTGTTATCACTAATGAGTGACACAACCACTAATGAATGCGCGTTCTCCCGAGGTCTCGGAGCTCCGCAGCAAGTAAATCAGTTTGTTTTCACAAAGATTATGGTAATGGGTGGTACAGAGATGTCCTATTTCTTAATAACATTTCATGAATTTTTGACTTACTCGTCATCTGTAAGAGGTTTAAACTCTGCAGGATCCTCAGGATATTGCTGAAACAAGAAACATCAAAGCTACTGACTCCAAACACAGATGAACCTAACAGTGAGCAATTCTAGATCTTGGAATGCACATTCTGAACAATATGTGAGGTGGCCGCTTGGTAAAGCGTCGGATTCTTAATCCGGTCACCCGGCTCGTGCGCTGTGTTGTGCCCTTAGACCAGCCTGCTTAGACAAGACACTTTACTCCAATTGTCCCAGTCAACCCAGCTGAAACTGGGTACTGGTCCTCCAATTTGTGGAGTGTAAATGACCTAGTGCCGAAAGGCAGCTTGGGTTAACCAGGGTAATATATGGAAGGCGCCTGGAGCATGCATTCGTGGGTGGAAATGGCACAGTACAAGTGTCCATTGTTATTAATTTAACAATCATCAAGCTTGACAGACCATAAATATAATGAAGTTGATGTGTAAATCTTAATGAAAATACAAAACAATGTGTAAGGCTCTTATAGAAGCATTCCCAATTATGTTCATGTAATTCTATACTCATGCATCAAAACTTGCCCGATACCATACATCTGTCAATAGCCTTGCACAAGTCAATACTTGAGAAGGATACAGAAGATGAACTAAACGATGAACAATCTTACCTTTCTGCAAGCTGGACACAGACCATTTTCATCTGTTCTTATTCTATGCCAACAAAATCTGCATATCTGCAAATAAATTTGACAATTGGCAAATAAACTTGGAATAAATAGACTGAGATTTTGCTTACGACAAACCATTACAGCGACCTGACAACGCAACAAATTCAGAAAATCAACTGGCAAAAATAGTAATCAAAATCCACAAGAAATACAACAGTGCTACAAAATAGGAGCAGAGAATCCATATTCATCAAACGCTTCTGTGACCAAAGTTGAGTTATCTGATGCTGGGTATTTAATCTCACTTTCAGACATCTTTCAAGAACGTCAATTTATTTTGCTTACCTGATAACCACAAGTACAGGGGAAAAAGTTCACATCATCAATTTCTAAAGGTTCCATGCAAAGTGGACACTGAAAACAGAATTGAATGGTTAAACTTAAACTTGCTGGAAAATAAGTAATTCACACATTCAAATTTTCTTAACACAGTATAAATTTCAGTTTTGTCTGCAAATATTCAACTGAAAATTCAACCTGCATATCCTTTTTTAGCCATCTCTATAATTATTATGACAGTTGACACTAACTCAAGGTAATATGACTCATATTCATTATTGTTGAACAAACATGTGAACATCTAGTCATGCCAACGTAGGAGTATTGAAGGACTGCTTAGCTACTAGGTTTCTTGTTTCTCAGTCCCACGGTATGGACAAAATGTAATCGACAAATTGTCTATAATCAGTTGTAGTTTTGTAGAATGTACCAGTCAGAACTTACGAAAGTATTTTTGGGCAAGTCACAGCTTAAGATTTGTAAGTAAAAAGATGATCTCGATGAATTCTTCTTTATCATACAATACAATAATTTCAGAAGATTTTTAAGATTTTTCTACCACTCATACACTTTACAGGGATAGTGTTTCAGTCTGTTTTTCCAAGTGTCTCACCTCAACTTGTTCTTCTCCTGCCATTGTCAAGTTTTGATCACAGACTTGAGAAAGCACTGATAAGTAAGTAACCTGCAAGAAAGAGAAACTTCTGACAATCCTGAGGTGTAGCCAAAAGGCCAAAAAGACAAGCAGGTAGATACATACTGAAAGAAAATATAGCTTGAAGTCGAAACAATCTACAGAAAGACAACTGGCCACACACAAACAATTTGGCCCCAAGATATCTTGGGGAAAATGGAAAATATTCTTCCAAAGCTATAACAACTCAATGTGTAGTCTTGAATAAGGGTATCGTATCTCCATATGTAACAACTATTAAAGATTGATTAAAGTCTAAGGCTAGCACAAAATGGACAATCAACCATTCCCCCTACCTTCCTCCTTTTAGCAATGGGCTTCCAGTAAGATTATTCACCAGAAACAGCAAAGAAGCCACATTCTCTTACACATGATTAAGAATAACACTACAGGTTACAGGATTTCTTCAAACAGGCTGCAGTCTGAGTTATTGACTATAATATATATATATCATGAGTTAATGACCCTAAGATAATTTATGATGTGTCTTTACTTTTTGTGCACTTTCAGCTAAAAGGTCACAAGTATGTGTACACTGAATATAGCACACTTGTATAGTACACTTTCCATACACTGGAATTTCCAGTGTTATTTTTGTAGTGTGGTACTGGTAGTCACATCATAGTAATTAATTATTTTGAACTGCGCCAGTCACTTTCTGCACTGCTCTAGTGAAATTTTCTATATTTCTCTCTTGGATTGTAAACATAGCCACATCATAATATCTATATCACAGAGTATTGTTTGGTCACAATCATGAACTAAAATCAAGTAACATGTTAAAGAAGATCACTATGACATGGCCATCACTATTTGACTATGACGAAAAACTCAGAGACACACAAAATAAAAACAGAAGTTTAAAGGATGTTGTCAAATTTCGACTGGTTGAATATTTGGACCACACAGACTTACTTGCGCCTTATCTGAAATAAACTTTGCTACCACTGTGTTCATTTTTCTGACAATAGTAACAAAATCAACACAGCATCAGCAAAATTTAATATCCAACAAGTCTTGAAGTATGGGCAATCGTCGAAAGATTAAACCTGTGAAATTTGACAATGTTCCCCTTTCATCATCCTCATTATTTGATGCAAATAAGTGCCTGAATACCACCTGTAAGCATAATTCCACTTTTGCGTCAAAACAGCCTATTTAAACCAAAAGAAAGCGTAGAATTATAATGGCTGGATGAATTATACATACTGCTAAAGTCAATAAACAAATGTATCCAACAGAAGTGACACCGTTCAATCCTCCCAAATGAAACAGGTCTCACCATCTGCTGACAGATAGCTATGTGGCAGAAAACTTTGTGGGAATTTAATGGGGAAACACCCCACAGTCCGAAACCAACAAACCTACCAACATTCACTGATTCGATAAAGTCGCAAACAAAATGACATTTGGCAAACTTCCAACATCCAATCATGAAAAGACTTCCAGTTATTTGACCTAGTCGTAAGCAATATTTCAGACTTCGACGGAAGCTCAAGGACGTTTGATATTCCCGTACAAACAGTTATCAAACACAAATCCTCCCTCAATTGTAACAAGCTGTTTATGATTTAGAGGACATTTTTGTATGTCGGGTTCCAATGAGCTAATCTTGACCAGAATACCACTTACGCCTCTAAATATTTTCCGATTCCTACCGGGTTCTGATTACAAGACACAAATTGTTCGTGTGCGCAGTTGAATCGCGCAGACAGCCCGGATGTCTCGCCTATTGAAGCTATTTCTCGCGTGAACTATCGTGGGGTATTCCGCTGGGTGTTCTACATTCTTCACATTGATTGGTCATTTGTCGATCTAAGAAAATCTTTGATTGGCTAACTATTTATAGTAACGGTGAATCACCCTCAATTTTTCCAGTTGACGTTCGCATGACTGGAGCCGACTAGAGTTTTAATTCTTGTGAAAACTGGCCTGAAGTCCAATACAATCTGAATCATGTCATTTAAACGAGATTCAAATGATCTAAGCCATCTAAACATTTTAAGGGTTAGTTTTAGTAGTGAAGCCAGTAATATCTGATTGTTTTTTTTAGATCTAGACTACTGAGTCGACCAAATAACTGAGATGTTCAACTTACCTGTCTAACACTTTTGTAGGCCTATTTCAAGTCCACTTAATAACAATAATAATAACTTGTTTCTCATCACTTAATTCTTATTTTAGTGGGCATAGAGGGAGGATTTTTGTTTACATTTTATTTTTTATTTGAACAGTTAAATACATTGAACACTGTGTCATTCAGTGAGGCATTTTTTTGCTTTTTTGAAGCCAAACTAGAGTTTTAATTAGTGTCTTGGAATGATTTGGTATCAGCATTATGACAAACGTCATAGCAATTGGAATTAACAAAGTCAAATAGTTTTTACCATGCAAAATTATTATCACATTAAAGAATTTCTCTGATATCGATAACAATCCATTTTTGAATTTACCACCTGTTACAGTATGTTAAGAAAAATAGAGTGAGTTGAAAATTGTTCAAAGAAGTTCATAGCCTTTTGGAGATCTGGCATAGATAAGTATTATGTTCAAAATTGGAGAATAAATTCGAAGTAAAGCATATTTAGAGCTATCTTTCTTGGAAGTATAGTCTGCTGTGAATATATATAGTTGATCTATATAAGGCGCCATCCACCTATGTAGCGACTATGAGCCGAGTCGTCATGAATGATGGCATAGTTAACTTTCCATACCAAAATGAAATTGGATTTTTTTTTTAAATTTAAAAAAATCTTGTTCTTAGCAGTGCTTAAAAATAAAAAGAATTGTATCCATGGGCAGCAGACAGGTGATGAGAAACAAGTTATTTTCTTCAAGTGGCCTAAAAGAGGCTATGTTCTTATTGACATTCAACTGGCAGACTGAAAGAGGAGTATAATTACTCTCATCACTCGTCAATCTCCTCACAAGCCTTGACACTGATTGCCCAAAACAAAACATAGTAATAAAAGCGACCAATAGAATAACAGCACAACGATCAAATGTTCTACTTTTGTTGCAGCAAAGGAGGGTGAGAGATCTACTTGCTGAAGACATTCCTGAAGATGAAGCTTGCTTGCTGAGCAATGGAAGGTCTTTAGATTACTGAATATCCGATCTTTAAGTTTGTTGAGGTGTAAGATGTACTGCATCCTCGAAATGCAAAGCATATATGACTCAGCCAATGCTCCGTTGTATGCCCTGGATGTACTCCTATCCACAATAGTAATTATGTTTGTATGGACAGACCAGATCTGCTAAATATAGACAACAAATGAAATGTTGCATTCACTGCACTAGAAGTAACTCTTGATAAATTTAAACACATACGTAATGTCTTTACTTCAGCGCATGTTAGGAGAGACGCGCCACATGACTGGGTGCAAACTTTCGCTGTGGAAGCTTCACTGTTGTGAATAGAAGTGATTCCAGGGCATATGATGGACTGTTGGTGTCAGGTATGCCCCCAAATGTTTAGGATGGATGTATTGGTATGTCATGAAGTTCTTTGTTCAGAACATGATGCATTTGAACAGGGAAAGAATTTAATTGATAATAAACTTGATTTGAATAGTTACCTTGACCAAGCTGTTTGTCAGGTATCATAGTCTTGTTGATTTTAAGGGAATAGTATTGCGAAACTGATAGTTCATGAGCTTTATTGTTGTGAGTTTGTTCACCAATTGGGTTGGCTTGTGCCAAATGTATGCTAGTTCAACTTGGAAATGAGACTTAGTATTGTGATATTTATAACTAAAAAACAGTTAAAATTCAATGTTGCTTTGAATACAGGTACATGTTTGTGTTTTTCAAGAATTTTGAATATGTGCTGGAATGTTTTGAATATAATATGGACAAAGAATAAGGGAATGAAAGATTTGGATGTAACTATGGTTGAGGTGTAAAGTTGTAGTGACATGGCATTGCCTTGAACGGCACATGCTGCATGTGGACTCTGAAGTCAAAGTGTCTGTGTCGATTGGGCCACTCACAATCACAAATGCAATTGAGCTAAGCCCACATTTAAAAAATGCCATTGAGACAGTATCTCAATGAACAGACAAAATGGCGAATTGTGGGTACGATAGACAAGAGACCTCATTATCCCAAGTTGCCCAAATGTTTGGCAAATAAAAAAATGTCGTTTCTTGAGTGTGGGACAAGTTCCATCAAAGGGGTGGGATTACAGTGAGACCTGGATGTGGCAGGCCTAAAAAATGACACCTCAACAAGATCTTTCTCATTACATGAATGGCACTACGCAATCGATTTGCATCTGCTTCTGTCATCAATCAAATTTTCTGTACAATGACAGGATGGCAAATTCAACAGCTACCATTAAAACCGGCTCCTTGCAGCCTGACTGAAAGCAAGGCATCCTGTGAAGGGTGTTACCCTAACAGCCCGCCACAGGCAGCAAAGATTTGGGTGGGCCAGGCAGCACCAGGGACGGGATGTGCACCAATGGAATTGCACCAACGTTTACAGACAATTCGAAACTTTGCCTCTGATTCACAGATAGCAAAAAATGTTGGCAACATAGTGGCGCGCAGTATGGCAGGACCACCATTCTTGACCATGAATTTTGACTGGTCATTGGAAGTTTGACTGGTCAGCATTATGTTGACAAAGTTTTGTATCCTGTCGTCGTTTGGGATGGCACAGTGGTTAGCGCGTCAGACCAGCAATCTGCCAGTCTTCACGGTTGGGGCTGTTTCAGCCCGGAGAGACAGGAGCCCCTACACCGACGTGATGTTGGTGAGACCATGGTGATGTGGCTGAAAGATTGCCGAAAACTATGTAAAACCCCAAATCACTCACTCACTGTTGTCGTTTCACTCATTCATATTATTGGCAGATGCTTTAAACTGCAATTCGACAATACCATACCACCGATTTTCTCCAACAAAGGCATTCAGACATTGGATGGGCCTGCTAGGTCCACCTGTCATGTCTCCAATAGAGCATGTGTGGGGTGTTCTCGGGTAGAGGGTGTACGCCAGAGAACCAGCACCTGCCAGCGTGGTCCAACTTCGGAGAGCTCTTCAGAGCTATGGCAGGTGATGCCAAGTGCAACCATATGCAAGTGTATCATGCATGTATCGCCGAACATGGTGGACATGGTTGCCCAAACTGACTTCTACAGGCATTCATCGTTGTTACATCATCATTATTTCATCAGTGCCCATACTTTTTGTTGGTCGTATATGTCTGGTAAAATCATTAAATTTTTCATGGAGATGAGCCCAAGACGCTACTTTGTAGTAATGGAACCAAATAATTCTTTTATCTTGATGGTTGTTACTTCAATTGTGCCTGCAGCATTTATTACCAGTACCCAAAATTGAAATCCTGACTTCTTGCCGATTATGTCTGAAAAAAGACTGAAAGCAAGTAAGGCCAGAGAAATAAAAGTTTGCATTATTTACCTGTTTTGAAGAAAATAATAGTAAAAACTACATTTTCTGTCCCTGAACAGGTTTGCCTGTGTTATTTGTCACCACAAGCCAGTTTTTGACACTGTAAATATGCTGATGGTACATCGTAAAGGGAAGAAACATGAGATGAGTAAGTAATTTTGCAATGATTGGAGTGAACGATCAGTTCGAAATAAATTTTTAGGTCAGTTTGTTAAACATTAAATCCATAACATTTATAAATTATGAAGTAGAAATACATTGAAAATATGACTTCAGAATTCATTATAATTTATATGTACATCAGTCAATACAATACTTATTTTCTGTCGTGGAATATCCTCTACAGTTTTAAGGATGTTTCATTTTTGCAGTACTGCTCGTATTTTTAGCTCGCCAGAGACGAAAGTCTCAGGAGAGGTATTGTGGTACCCTCAGCGTCGTCCGTGGACAGCAGGTTAAAGTTTTTTCAAAACCCAATAACTTTTAATGTTTTTAAGGTGCGACCATCAAATTTGGAGGGTAGCATCCTCACAGCCATACTTCTCAGATACCATCATTGACCGTTACATGAAAAACTTTTGTGGAT
>JAUELE010127282.1:0-14302 GCA_031471655.1 Diodora aspera
GCAAGGTTAACAGCAAGCAATACTTCAAATGATATCATATATATTGTAAAATACTTTAATTCAAATTAGATGCATTTATTAATTTCTAAAGCCAATTAAATATTCAGTAAATATGTGCAATATATCATAGCATAAAGGCTTGAACACACCAATGGTGCCTGCAAGGTTAAAGTCTATGTTCAACAAATTAACCTAGTGATTCTTCCCAAGTGTTTTGCACACATATTCCTGCAATGCTGATATTTATATTATGAATGGGTCCATCTGTCTACAACTTGTAGATGAAAGTAATATCTCTCCGCATGGCATGTGCTTGTACTAAGATGTTCATCTGTGGGGGATTCGGAATGTATCCCACAACCCTCTGAAGTAAAGCTGATTTCGATAATTGGGTTTCTCTGCTTCATGCTTCACTATAACATAGATTTCAACCTTGACATGACTAGAAGAGGCAGATTAGCAAGAAAATGAAAATGTTTCTGATCAACAGTATAGAATACAACATAATTTGTTATATTTGGGAAAACAAAAAATATAGTACAGAATATTTGATTCTCTCTACCATGTATTAGGGTCATTCCATGTCAAATCAACCATGAATTTCCCTTGACCTCTCAGATTTTTTAAAATTTGGGCAATGTTTGAGAACCCTGAGTAACCATCAGAACTGGAAATATTTTTGCGTTTTGGAAGGACAATTTAACATAGTGGAGGAGAGATTTGACACGGAATGAACCATTACTTAAGTTTTAAGGAGAAAAGGGTATCATGAACCCTGAATGCTTACTACATAGTTTCCTTGATCCTTGTATTCCTGGATTTTTACAGGAGTGAGTGAGTGAATGTAATTTAACGTAGCATAAAACATGAAAAATACTTGTGACGATATTTTACTGGATTTATTACAACAAATTGGAACAGTAAGAATTGTGTTTTTTTCGAAAACCGATATATTTTGCAGCTTCTACTTTACGTAAGTCCTCAATTTCAATGACGTCATCAGAGAATTCCAGGGTCACGTGGCCTTACCTTTATTTATATATGCTACATGAATCTAAATCTACTATGCTGCAGTTTAACAGAACACAATTAGAACTAGACGACGCACGTATAGTCCATATAGCATGAGTTTATAGGTAGTATAGACGAAGTACGTAGTTCAACAGCAGTCAAAGGGTTACGCTTCAACAAAATAAAATGCAATGATTTGCTTAAAAATCTTTAAAATATAAGTAATCTTAAACTATTCTTGCGAATAAATGATTACAAAGCAGAAGAGCAAAATATGTTGGACATTTTCCAGTTCCTCCATATGATGGCACATAGAAAATATAGTATGTTGCAGATACTTAATCTTTGCTTGTAAGACCTGTAAAAACATACACGGCTGTTTGGAATTACTGGGCAGACTAAACTTTCCTTCTGAAGTCTTCCTACACAAGAAAATAGATAAATCAGATAAGCGAGCGAGAGACATAAGAAAAACTTCCGTTCCGAGGCAGACAGATCTACAGGTAGATTAAACAAGGTGTGATCCCGTGAATATAGTCTTGTTTACAAAGATACAGCAATGATACAATCAGGTTGAAGAACTACCAAACACCATTTGATCTAGCGAGAGCAGTGGTTACATCAGAGGGCAAGAGGGTGCACCATCATTTCATGTATTTTCATCTCGGTTAAGTTTATATAGAGTTTTAAATACCAGCTATCTATACACATCAGTTTACAAAAGACCCACAAGAGCTATAATTCCCTATAAAAACTTTCAACAGATAAGAAGTTATTTGGGTGCTTATTTAGACAATGTTTGTGTCTGTTTACTTCAACACTTTCATGGAATAAGAACATTTTAAAACAAATTTTATTTTTAGACATAATAAATACAGATGTCCCTTATTCAACAATTTGCAAAACACTAATACTTTGTTAATATTGCTGCAGAAGAACTCATGGATTTAATTATATTAGTGACCAAATCTTCATTTTTTAAATATACTAGAAAAATAGAATATTATCAAGTGTCAAAAAAACTCCACGCAAATGACCCAATTTAAGATGGTAATGTTGGCAGTAACTACCATTCCGAGAAAAATTGATTTCAGATTGTAGGATATCAATTAAATCAATCTGCCATCAGTCGATCCCAAGATTCAGAATAAAAATTTCAGTATCAACTAGAACTTTCTAAGTGTTAAATTTGATTTGATGAACAGAAATAATTGAACTAGCAAAAACCCAACTCTACTTGCTTGTGAGACCATCATTGGATGACTGGTAGACTTTCATCAAGTCCCTGTGACTGTGTTGACACTATAATGCCCTGTTTTCTACTGATACCCCTTTAATTAGCTTGCCAACCACCTAGATCGCAGCATGGATCCAGAGGGTGACACATTACCAATGTCATTCCCTAGATGCCCCGTTCAGTGTTACATAGACTACACTCTCTGAAATTTATTTTTTTCGCCCTTTTATGTCTTTTTTAGTAAGTATGTATTTATAATAGAGAACCTTGTGTCACCTCGACCAGATTTCGCAGTAATAATCTGTAATTCAGCTATTCCTACACTTGCAATTTTTATAGACTAAATTTAAATGACAGTCTGTCACACACAGTATGTGTTGCAAGAACTGCTGCTCTAATCACCCTAACAAGTTATAATCCATTGGGAAAACTTGTGCACAAGTTACTGTTTATCATGGAATTCAAGGTCTGACATGGATTGTAACTAGTTTGTCATGTGTGCTAGTTAAAAAACCTCCTCTTTCCATGACCCTTACTCCTGTCAAACATAACCCAAATGACACAAGAGTCAGTTATGCACAAATATTTATAACTTTTCTGACCCAAAACATAAAAAATGAGCAGTTTTTGTCTACCACATGTTTCACTCATGTTGAAACACATTTTTTTAACTAGAACTAGATCCCATGGGAATGAGAGAATGGGATGCCATGATTTGTTTTCTGTTTTCTGTTTTTACCTTCTGTATTATGCTCATTTTGATGGAGTATTATGATACAGAAACAAGGAGTGAGTGAAATGGATTTTTACATTGCAGGGGGCCATATTTCAATGTGATGTGCAAGAGACACATCAGGAAAAGGGACAATACAGAATCGATAGTATGAAAAAGAAAGCAAAAGATCCTCATTTTAGACGGCTCTCATGGCAAGCATGAGGATACTGGGGTCCTATTCTTTCTGGTGTTAGAGCAACACCCACCCCCCCAAACCCCATGGGGTACAGAAACAAGGAAGTGAAAGTAGATTTAATGCTGCCCTTGGTTACCATTCAACCATGTCACCAACATCAAGATCCCATGATTGTTTTCTCCTGTTTTATGTTTTTACCCCCTGTATGATGCTCGTTTTTGTTGTAATAATGACACAGACACAGAGTAATTTTTAAATTTTTTATCTTATGCTGGTTTGGGCAGTCTTTGAATTATGTCACCTGCATCAAGAGGTTTTTTGTCTGGACTTAAAAAGAAAATGCTTCAAATTCTCAGTTTCAAAATCATTTAGTAAAAAAAATCTAAACCTTTCTCCACTCTTGCTAAAAGTCACATCTTCATGGAATTTCATTTAAAGCTTGATGAATGTGTTTAAAGATTTATTTTTAGTTTCTTGGATTATTTGAAAACATTCTTTTTTTTCAGTTTGATATTCTCATAAAAAAGTCTCATAAAAGATTTTCCAAGTTCATAGCACATTATAATTTAAATCAATTTAAAATTCAAATAAACTTTTCTGACTTCAAAC
Source organism: Diodora aspera (assembly GCA_031471655.1). Taxonomy (NCBI): domain Eukaryota; kingdom Metazoa; phylum Mollusca; class Gastropoda; order Lepetellida; family Fissurellidae; genus Diodora; species Diodora aspera. Next base: position 3,769 of record JAUELE010127282.1, read on the forward strand.
TTGAAACAACAAGCACAGACAAGGTAAAGGAATTCAAATAGGAGCATATACAATTCTTTGTGTAAGAATGCTATCCTGTTATGAGTGATACCTGAAATTATAACAAAATAAACTATTTGAATGTCCTTCATGTCTTTAAGAGTATTATTTCTTATACTTTAAAATTAACATATGGCTAGATTAACACATGACAAGAAGCACAGAAGACACTGTAATTTACAACCAAGTGTTAAATAATGACAAGGTTGCAAGCAAGTATGAACACAACACCAATTAGATTAGTCATCCATAACATCAAATATTTTAAACTGAAGTTCAGCCGAAAACTTGTCTCAACAAAAAGTAGAGAATATAATAGAAATTCTTTTGAGCAACTTCCAGAAACATTGGCCACCTAGAGTCATTGTTGCCCTTCAAACCTGAGCACAATTAATTGGAGGATATTTCAGGTGTTAAATGCACAGAACTATCTGCGAGCAATTACCAGGTGTCGTTCAGACTCTGTGAAGCGTTAAGCAGTATCCAATAGCTAATATCAGATCTATTGGTCTTCATGGGTTGGAAAACAAATACATTAGGGGAGTAAGTATATAGCGTACATAAGGTATGTTGTTTGTTCCTCTTCGGCTATGTTATCTCGGAGATTAGAAATGTTTCTAAATCAAGATGGCCATGTTGTGCTCCTAGGGTCAGTCGCCTTAGTCACATTCCATTTGTATTCTAGCACCAGCTCTAGAGTCGGGGACATTTGAAACTTAACTCTTAAAAGGCTGTATGTTGTCCAGCAAATGTGACAAATAATAAATCAAGGTGGTATAAAATTATTATTGATTTCAGAGGTTCTTCAATATTTTGCAATGTTTCTTTACGTATTATCTGATGTTTTCACTTAGTCCTGCCCCATGATTGTGGAATTTTGTCAATTTTATATTTAAAGATTTTTACCAGTCTACAAAAGCAAGACTAGACAGCTTCTATTCCACTGTAGGCGCCAGGCTCTTGAAACAATTTCTTAGTCTAGTTTTTACTGTGCAAGAAAAGATGGAGCTTATTTCAACCAAGTTTTTAACAGATTAACCCATTAAAGATTTGTCCTCAATTTATTCTTTTCATGCATGGCTGAACTTCTATTTACCAACAACTGGGATTCTTTTTCAAAGAAGTAAAATTTCGCTTTTAAACTTTTTTTGATATTTATTTACTTTGCAATTAATGTTTTATTATGGAGCATTTGAAGACAGTCACAGTCACTGTGTTAAGATAATGATGGTTTTTAGTTTTTAGCCAATAAATGGTTTTTTTCTCTCCAGGACAGGTATCAACCATCTTTCCAGATGAGACAAAATTGCATGCATTGGTTTTATTCTTAAGAGGTCTTGCAGTATCATAAACTAGCCCTGCGTCATGGCTATGGAATCAAATTCTTCTTTAAAAAAAAAAAAATGTTTTTCAAGATTTATGCAAGTCTAGTTTCTCGTTAAAGCAAATCCTTGATTCCACATGAAAACAGGAGAGAGGGCTCCTTTTCAATAAGAAATAAAATATTAAAAATTGCAAACTTTTTGTAGATGGATTAGTTTTAGTCTATATCACAAGTCTGTTTGGGTAATTTTGCCACTCCATACAATCTTGCTCTCAATGAGAAGTACAGCTGATTATATCATGAATTTAACCCTTTAAACTGTGTCAGTGTAAGCAGGTATAAACATGTAACTTGAAAATTGCAATTGTAACACATAAGCAAAGTGAGTGAGTGAAATGGATTTTTACATTGCAAGGGGCAATATTTCGGCCATAGCGCAATGTGATGTGCAAGAGGCACATCTGGAAAAGGGATAACACAGGATCGATAGTAAGAAAGAGAAAGCAAAAGATCCATTTTAGTCGCCTTGTACGACATGCATTGGGTTACTGAGGCCCTATTCTATCTAAGTGACACCACGTCACTCCCCGGAAGACTCACAGTCGAACGACAATCAGAATAGATAGCATCCGATTTCATTTGGGCTTGTATGAACTAAGCCAAGTATTAGCCAGTGAACTCATGGTGCAAGTTTAGATGTTATACAACCATTTAATTTGTTTGGATGATGCATTTATAACAAAAATCTATAATTGTACGATTTTTTAGACTCAAAATACTTAATAACATCGCTTTCCCCACATATTATCATGTAAAGCAACAACAATTCAGAGTTATCTTTCCTTAAAGTAGTCTCCAAACCAGTTTCTTCTTGTACTCGGTTTGAGTTAGACTGAGACTTGTCTTGTTTTGATAGGCAAAAGAGATGATTCCTCGGCTTGACCAGGAGGAACTCAAGTGTGTCAAGATTGCCACAGTACGTTTTTGAGGAAAACATATCAATTTGGCAGAAAAAAATTAAGAAAATTTTTATAGTTTCTGTGTACCGTAATATGCCCAAGGTTTGGAAAAAGTTAGATAATCCTAGCCCCGAGTTTCGTGTAGCTTCGTTAATAGGAGATCTCGTTAAGTTGGAATAATCTTACTTTCAAAACCCCCGAAGAGGTAAAAGTTGACGATACTCACAACTGCATCTATACAAAATCATTCAGACAATTAGGACACCTTGTAAACATTTACAATAAATTTCATAAATTCAAATTTCTTATGTTACAGAATGAAATCCAGTCGAGACTCAAGAAAAAAAAAGGGCGGTGTCATATCTCCAACTAATGACAGTGTCAATAAGAAAGAGAAGATGGATATTGAAGAAACAGTCCCAATAACAATTACAGTCTTAGAAATTTCACGCCTGACGAGATAATGACATTTTTACAATATCTGTCAGACTTGGCGACTCCATGCGGCTTGGTAGTCGATGTTAAATTACAAACATAATTCTCAAATCTCTTGAAGGTCTTAACATGGAGTGTGCTGATGATGTCAGATCTGCTCATAGTGTGCTTGTGGGAATTAAAGACTCGTCCTTTCTTATCAACAGATGCAAGCTATCAAGTGGTATTGCTTCCGAGATGATGAGGATTATGAGATCGATGCATGAAGTAAAATAGATGCCAGTCACATAGCAATTACAATGGATTCATCGAATTATTATTGTGTTTTTTTAAAATCTAGCTTCAATATATTTTTGGGGGCAATAGCTAGATTAATATTCCATATTTCCTCCAATAAGAGCCAGGACCCAGTTCCACAAAGCGATCGTAGCTCTAAATTGATCGTAAGTCTTTAAGATTGAGATTTTTATTTTAAAGGAATATGGTGAAATCTTGTTCTTAAGGACTTATGGTCAACTTAGAGCTGAGATTGCTTTGTGGAATGGGACCCTTGGCCCCTAAGGACTTACAATCAACTAAGAGCTGAAATTGCTTTGTGTAACGGAGCCCTTGGCCCTTAAGGGCTCCCGATCAACTTAGAGCTAAGATGGCTTTGTGGAACGGGGCTCTGGACCCCTGTTATTTAGAAATCTGAGGCCCTGTCTGCTGTTAGAACCCCAGCTTTTGTTGGAGGGCCGATTTTTATTATTTTCATCACCCTTTTTCATTCCTTTTGGAGATCTCATTATCAACCTCAACAATCCATTGCAACATTTTTGCACAACACTGACCCAACCCTTATTGAGTCAGTGACTCTGGATTAACATGACTTTCGGTAATTTTTCGGTAATGGGGCTCCCATCACTGCAGCCATTGTTAAAGATCCGGCCCTTATTCAAGAAGCACTACCTCTACCACTGGCTCTAGCTACAGATCCTGCTGTTATTAATGGAAATCCGGTACTCAAGCCGGTTGCAGGATAGTGCAGTGGTTAACATGTCAGCCCAGTAAACTGCTTAACTTCTCGTTTATGGGTTTGAATCCCACCTGGGTAACTCTCAGTCCAGAGATTGGCCCCTGACACCAACATGATGTTGGTGAAACTGCTGTGATATGGCCATGTTATGTCTCAAATCACTCATTAGATTGTTTGGGGCCATTTTCGTATTGAGTGATACACTTACAGATGTCAAGAACTTGGGTACGGTCCACAAAATTAGGGTACTGTACTCAAAACTGGTGTGACTTCTTGCATTATTATGGTACTTCTCTGAAAACAGAACAGTACCCTGGGTAATCTCTCGTAGAACCCTTCATTAGAACGGCCCGTCCTTATAAAAGGTCTTCACAAAAGTCTCTCCTGGAGCAAGAGGATGTTGAGTCTTTTGCGCTCATTGTCTTGAACCCCGTGGGGCTTCCGGGGAGTTACATGGGGTCACTTAGATAGAATAGGGCCTCAGTAACCCAATGCTTGTCGTACAAGGCGACTAAAATGGGGATTTTTTGCTTTCACTTTCTTACTATCAATCCTGTGTTGTCCCTTTTCCTGATGTGCCTCTAAGACATCGCATTGCGCTATGGCTGAAATATTGCCCCCTGCAATGTAAAAATCCATTTCACTCACTCACTCACTCCAGTGTTGGGCTGCATTTATTGGTCACAGTGTTTGGGATTCATAAGTCTGTGCATAAAGTCAATGACCTGAATCTGACAAAACTAATGTCACATGCCCAAACTCAGTAAGTCACTAAATACTACCCTGACTGCTTCAGTTTTATTTTATTGGTCAGGTGACCAGCCAAGTAAGCAAACTATCAGTTGCACAAATATTATCGGTCTGTGACTGATGCCGATTTGAACACCCCCCCCCACCCTGAGTCTCCAGATAAAAGGACTGAAAGACTATCAAAAGTTGCTTTGTGCACAGAGCAAGTTATTTTCATTACATTTTCAGGGCCAAAGTGGATCTCGACACTCATCTGGCATTGTCACATGACTGGGCTGAGTTCTGTAACAGCTTGGACCAGAAGAAAATCATCCAGGCTCCATTTTGTGGAGAAATTCCTTGTGAGGACAAAATCAAGAAGGATAGTGCTCGGTAAGTTGCTCGGGAACATTGTTGGGCACCTAGAGGGCTCGGGGGCTTATTTTGGAGATTATGATGGGTGAGTACAATTTACTGACAGAATCTTAGTTTGTTATATTCAATGATAATTGCATCCTCAAAATCCAGGGCCTTTATGACGTCACCAACGGCTCCCTCAGATACCCTGGATGTACTCCTGTTCACCATACTCATTTTGTGCGTATGGAAAGTCCAAATCTGCTACTAAATATAGACTAGACAACCAAAGAAATAGCGCAATAACTGCAGAAGACGTAACTCTTGATCAATTTAAACACATTACATTTTTACTTCACCAAGTGTTAGGAGAGACGCACCACATGATGCAAGGTTTTGCTGTGGCAGCCTTACTGATTGGTCGAAACACCGACCTGGAAACGTTAGTTTAAAACAGTGAATTCAGGGCATCCAAGGGAGCCTTTGGCACAGCAAATCTGCCCTGGATTTTTTCCCATTACACTATTTTGACCATACATCAAAGAGAATCCCCCGCACCCGTCCCTTTTCCAAGATTGACCAACTGAAGGTGTGTTCCAAATAACATGGATATCATCTATGGTACCAGTACCCTAGTGCTTGTCGTATCAGGAGACTAAAGTGGGGATCTTTTCCTTTCACTTTTCTAACGTAACGATCTCTTTTCTGAATCATCCTTTCCCTTGGTGTGCATGTTGCACACCACTTTGTGTTATGCCTGAGATATTACGCTTGCAACATAGTTTGTAAAACTTCATCTCGAGTCTTCCTCAGCAGACACCAGAAAGAATAGGACCCTAGTATCCTCACGCTTGCCGTAAGAGCCGTTTAAAATGAAGATCTTTTGCTATCTCTTTCTTACTGTCAATTTTGTGTTGTCCCTTTTCCTGATGTGCCTCTTGCACATCACATTGCGCTATGGCTGAAATATTGCCCCCTGCAATGTAAAAATCCATTTCACTCACTCCATTGCGGCTCCAATGTTTTCTGGCTGAAAGACTGCCCTGTTACCTGAAACATATATTTGATCATGTTGGCTAAAGTGTAGCTACAACTTGAAGGAATTACTAGGCTGACAAAGTTCTATTTGCGGCATTACATCAATATTATAGTTTTCATCATCTACAGAAGCATTACACCTGGGTCAGAGCAATATTTTGACAGTGCCCTCATTTGATTTTAACCTGGTACCTCTCTCTCTCGGCCCCAGAGTTTCAACCCTTAAATATGATTGACATGGTTGTGAAAGATTGTGAAAAGCATATAATATTTAAAATCACTCGCTCACTCAATTGATTTAAAAATTGAATGTATTTTGATTTGTTTAGGCCATGGAACATCTGCTGAGCTTCATCAATGAGGTGGATAGGAAGACTGAGTTAGCCAAGAGAAGACTGAAGGACACACAGGAGGAGCTGAGTGAAGAAGCTAATCAGAAGGTGAGAACATGTTGTAAACGTCCTATTGTAAAGGAGGGTTGATTCATTCCAGAAGTGTCCAGTTTGAGGATAATTGTCTTTCTGGTTCTGCTTCTAGGATTTATGGTATGTAGTTTGGTATGCCAGGCTATATCAGAGCTTTTATTGTTGGTGTGGGTCAGCTAGCTTTTGTTAACTGTAAATATTAAAACACCTTGGTGTGATTGAAGGATTGATTACTGCCAAATACCTCAACTTTCTTCGAACTTTTACTGAAAGACACATATTCCTTGTAGGCAGAGATGATTCACCAGCTAGGAGAGCAGATTGGAACCAAGTTGTCCGCGGCAGAGAACATCGGGAATGAAGGAGAAGTGGAGGCCTCTCTCAATCTTATGGAGGAAGTGGAAGACCTGAAGAAAAAGAAGAGCCAAGCAGAGGTTTGGAAAGCTTTCTTTAATTTTGTATGTGAAAATCAATCTTAAATTGTGAAAACTCTGATTGCTGTCTTTATCAATGATTTTTGTCAAGCCCGCTTGCAATGAACTTGATTTAGTTGTCACAATGATGGCTCTGTGTGTGTGTGTGAGTCTGATGTTGCCGGGGCCATAACTGTCTCATTAGTGAGGTGGGGGGATGATGGGAATATATTTGCACAAATACTTGGCATCACAAGAAGCCGTGTTACAAGCAAAAGTCAAGTCTGAAATTCAAAAGGTTAAGTTCACACTTGGAGACAAAAGGTCAAAATGATCTTGTGCTGGCAATAACTTTCTCAGTTGGGGGATTTTGGAATACATTGGCAAAAATATTCAGTTTCACAAGTCGTGCGCAAAAGTCAAGTCTGAATGTCAAAGTTCATGGTCATACTTACTGTGTGATTCTAGCAGGCTCGAGATGTTGCCTTTGGGCAGTTAGTGTGATTTAATAGCAAATTTTCTCCATAGATTGAGTTCCGGAACTCCATGCCTGCATCAAGCTACCAACAGCAGAAGCTGCGAGTGTGTGAAGTTTGTGGAGCATACCTTGGCATCCATGATAATGATCGGCGACTTGCAGATCATTTTGGAGGGAAACTTCATCTTGGCTTCATTACCATCAGAGAAAAATTAGAAGATCTAAAGGTATGCTTTTCATGCTGTGGGTCGAGGTGTTTCATTTCCTTTTTTCGTGGTGATATGGTTGAAAGATTGCTGACAACTACATTAGATCCAAAATCGCACACTTTCCATTTGTCTTGTGGGGCGACAAACTTATTTGGTCTTTTGAATGTCGGCCTTAGGTTCAGTTCCTGTGGTGGGAGGCTCGATATGTTTCTCTGCAGTAGTCAGTATTTCTACATGCAGTGATCATATGGTGCACAGCTAAATTGTGGTATCACCATTGGTTTGTTTGTACAAGCCAGTCATTCAGCTGGCCACTGGTGAAATGAGCTTTCCTCCTGCACTCAACTGGTGAAAGTGGGCATATGACTGAAAGATTAAAGACTCCCTGGACTCCGACCATAAATCCAACCAACCAATCAGTCCTTCGTCTTGCGACAACAAGATCTTCAGGGTTTGAAAAATCCCATTGCCCGACGCCTGGGGCAAGTGAATTTTCGCACCGGACAAGTGAAATCTCTCCACCTACTTGTCCGTGGGCAAGTTGAGATTTTTGAAAACATAATCTTAATTTTGCATGGTCGTCTATAAGTTCCGTACACTTGTTAAATTTGCGTGCCAAGCTCTATGTCAAGCCACAAACCGCGAACTGTTGTGGCTAGAGGGGATTTCCCTTCTATGAAAAGTTGTCTCGTGATTACATTCACATGATTAAATGTCGTCTTATGATTAGTTAAATAAAGGAAAAGCTGCTCAGCCACGATCGTTTCGCTTCCTGTCGAAGTTTTTGACCCGACGTTCAACAGTTAATCTTCTCACTTATTGCGTCATGAAATAAATGTGACAGCATTACAAATAACTGATAAGAATCAAATATAAGCGTCAAGAATAAATTTAAGATATTGTGGTAAAGATTTGATACGAAATCACCTGTGTATTAACGCGAATTTGCAGCGTACAGTATTTGATTCCTAATTCTTCGTGCATAAAAGTGTTTCCTTTAATTCCTAACACAATTCTTATGTGCTTTTTACAATAGAGAATGCCCAAAAGTTCTTTCAGTTGATGTCGATATTAATCATGCATACTTAACTTGAAATAACAATCAAAAAGCAGCAACAAAAACGAAGCCCTCCTTCCAAAACAAACGCGATCTTCGTCACACAGTCAGATCCGTACGTTATGGTTGAAGATTTACCAAAAGTCACGTTCAACTGAAACATCTGTGATGAGTGACCAAGAATATACATGACCAAGAATATACATGACCAAGAATATACATGCATGTACATTTATCAAAACCTCATCAAACCATGCATATTATTTTGAAATTCATTTTATTTGACAAATTTTTCAGGCAAGTGAAATTCTGTTCAGGGCAAGTAAATTTTCAATTTCCACTTGCTCTTGGGCAAATAGATTTGAAATAGATTTTTCAACCCCTGCCCTATTCTCATTTTAGTTGCCTTGTATGATAATCATTGGGTTGCTGGCACCCTATTCTATCTAAGGGATTCCGAGTATCCTGCTCAAGTTTGCAAATGTTTTCCTCACATAATCTATCAAATAATGAAATTTACTCAATTTTAATTTGCAGTCAATTCCCTACGATCATCAAGAAAGAATCAAGACCTGAGCATTGAAGAACAGAACTGAATAATTTGAAAGGACATTAAACACACAAGAAAGATGAATGATTCAGGGGATTACTTTGAGCCGCAGCCTTGTCCATACATCAATGAAAGTATTTTCTTCAACGAGACGTCTGGAATGCAGGAGAGCATTCTCGAAACTTTGTACCTGCCTATCGTGGTGTGTTGTGGCATGATAGGCATTGTCCTGACCGTGATTGTACTCAGCCGGAAAATCATGTGCACATCCACCAATTGTTATTTAACTGGATTGGCTGTTGCGGATATGCTGTTCCTGCTCACTCTCTCAATACTTATACTCCTGGAAAAGAAACACAGTCCCACCTCGAAGTGGTGGCTGATCTGTCATGATTACTTGGCCATCTTCTGCAACAGCTTCCACATAGCTTCCATCTGGATCACTGTCATGCTGGCAGTGGAACGTTATATCGCGATATGCCACCCGCTCCGAGCCATGTCAATCTGCACCGTGAAACGAGCCAGGATCATAATAATCTTCTTATTCTTCTCGGCATTCATTGTTCGCATTCCCAACTTCTTCTCCCTTGGTTTTGCTCCGGTTTGTGACGGATGGTCTGTGTCCCATGTCTTTGCCTACAACGAATACCTGTATTCTTGGATAATAGAGGGCTGTCTAACCGTCATCCTGCCCTTTATCGCGCTCTTCGTGCTTAATATTCGTCTTATCGTCGAAATACGCCGTTCAAGCCGATACCTTCGATACCACCTTGCTGCAGATTCCTCCATCAAATCAGTTATTTCCAGTGAACAACTCAAAATTACTCTCATGCTCATAAGCATCATTGTTGCCTTCTTCTTGTACCAGTCTCCCTACACCATCTGGAACACATACGCAACCCTCCAGATGTACCACTCATCAATATTCTATGAGAGTCAGTGGTTTCCGCACTTTTCCAAAATTCTTGTGGCTTTGAAGTCGTCTTGTAACTTTGTCCTGTACTGCTGGTTCAGCGAGAAGTTCTGGAACACCTTCAAACGAGTCTTCTGTCATCGATACTGTCTCCCGAAACAGATTCCGAAGGGGAACCGTGCCAACAGCCAGAATAACGCTCATCGGCCATCCTACATGGTCACTCGTGAAACAACATGTTAGCAGGATTTACATGTATTGTATTGCACAGAAATTTATATATTCCTTAACGCTACAAAGTTAAAATGTGAATTCAACCCTCCAGAGCACCAAGGTTCCTCGTGACCTTGCATAGATTAATAAGATAGACATAGAATGAACAAGAACTGAAGCTCTGATTGAAAAAAGGGCTAAGTGCTGTAACAAAGCTACATAGGCAGGTCTAGAATTTTTGAAGGAGGGAGGGAGTTCCGACTGCTAAATTTCAGTCTAGGTGGAGGATGGGGATATTCTTGTATACGGTAAAACTTCTAAAATTTCAAACTTCTAAAACTTCAATGGTGCTATTTCTGTCAAGATAATCAATTTATTTT
>JAUELE010127393.1:0-14300 GCA_031471655.1 Diodora aspera
ACCCCCAACCCCATTAGAAGTTACACCCCCAACCCCATTAGAAGTTACACCCCCAACCCCATTAGAAGTTACACCCCAACCCCATTAGAAGTTACACCCCAAACCCTATTAGAAGTTACACCCCCAACCCCATTAGAAGTTACACATCCCTCCCAATCCTGTATCCGGCCTGGAATAGCCTCCATTGTATATGCATGTCATACATGACACACTTTTAAGAATACTTTCAGAACGTAAAGGTCAAAGATGACTTAAAAACTGGATTCCACCTGTTTCTCATGCATATGAGCGAGTGATGGGCATGTGGATGGTACGTCAACTAATTAAACAAATTAACGAGCATGTAATTTATAGTTAAGGGATCGTAATTTATTGCCGATATTTGACGTCTTTTATTGAATATTTAAGTGACCCTGCTGACAGTAGAGTATATTTATGTGCAGTTCCCGTCAGTGGGTTGTCTTGTGTAATGACGGTTAGTTAGCGCCCTCTATGTATAGTTTACAGGAGGCTGCTGTGATATCCATGTTACGATGAAATTAGTCTTAATGGGCTTGCTTGGCACATCCTCTTAGTCCTAGGTTACTTGAAATATGTATAGAAATGAAGTATAAATACATGAGATACCACGTAAAATTCAAGTGAGTTACAAGTTAAATCATGGGTTTTAAGGACCAAAAAAATGTTAATTACTGTAAAATTTTGATTTTGTACGCATTTTCATTTCTTCACTGTAAAATGACATTCATATTATTAAAAATGCATTCAGAAACATTGTTCATGACGTGAAATGCATGCTCTAGCCTTGTCAATAAACACACGCATGTCAGTGTACCATGAGTCACTTGCTCAACATTGCAAAGATGAAAGATAATAATAATAGTCTATTTATACAACGCTAGTTCCATACATAAATATGCTCAAAGTGCACAAAGTTAATGAAAAAAAAAAGATAAGTCAACAGAATGCTTCACTAAACAGAAGAGTCTTCAGATTGGCCTTGAAGGTCTGAAAAGATGAGGAGTTTCTGAGTTCGTCAGGCAGGTCATTCCACTCATGTGCAGCAGCATACGAGAATGACCTCTGACCATAACGCACAGAGGATGATCTTGGGAGGACCAGTATGTGATCGAAGTAGGCGAGACGGATTATCAACCAAAATCGGTTAACCTTGAATGTTACATTGACTGTAAAACAAATTAAACCTAATTTCAGATGAAAGTTTAATCTAGTTTTTTTACAGTGTAGAGACGTTTACACGAAGCATTTGATACATACCAAGATTTCACGAGATAGTTGATCGAAGCAAGCATGTTGAGTGGGTGTATGATTGACTTGGGGTTTTACGTGGTTTGCGGCAATCTTTCAGCCACATCACGTCGGTGTCGAAGCTCATGTCTCTTCGGGCTGAAATAGAGGTGCCCGGGGAGGGGGGGGGGACTCGAACCACAACCGCCAAGGCTGGCAGATTGCTGGGCCGACGCACTAACCACTGCACCATCCCGCGCCCCACAAGCATGTTAAATGAGATGACCATAAAATAATTATATGTTCTCTGTTTGAATGTGGGTCGGTAATTGTTCAATGGACAGATTTTATGGGAGCTTTTGATCGTCACGAAGTAACATATAAAGCGGAGGTCACACGATAACCATGTGCATGGCCACATCTACTTGGCCACAGCTGTATGCGTGCATGACATGCTCACCCTGGCAACATGTAATTAATGTCCACCTGATTGTTTACAATGATTATTCTATTCACTCCGATTCTCAGCAACAGTTTTGATTATGTCCTGCAGTGAGTCAATTCCACTGACAATCAAATGCTGCGTGAAGTGGGACGGTTCACCCAACAGTGTGTGCAAACTTTAGCCAATCAGCTGTCTGCAAATGGTCACGTGATGGATGGTTCTTCAGCACTCCTGAAATCTTATGTTATATCTAGGAACAATGTGAATGTTGATCAAATGTTGCTTTCAAACACCCCTTGCTCTGCTTCCATAAACAAATGTTGTGCATTCAAAAGCACACCGTCTGGCCTTGGTTTACGCGCAGGGCGTTTAATCTTAATAAGGTAACACGTGAGATCGGAGAGACACAGAAAGAAATGATGTGAGATTAATGTCAGCGACGTACCAGTTAATATAAGCGACATTTAGCTAATGTGAGAAACATAAGAACGAATATTATCACTAGGGTTGGTGTCACCGCTGCGTTTACTCATGGTGTCACCCCAACCCGGACATATTGCTGTTCAAGAACATACAGAACCCGTATAGAGTTAGAATTAACAAAATACAAATGAAGAAAGAAACACCATTTACTTAATCTCCGTAAACTCTGGCCTGGAGCTTTCAAACTTAAAAGAATACCTTTAAATTTCCAAAATTTTGAAACAGTCACTTTGGGGGTCGCCCCTCTGATGGTGTCACCCTGTGTGGTCCGCAACCTCAGTGACGCCAATGTCATATATATTTGAGACAGGACATTCCTTATCCTCAAAATCTAGGGTATTTGTGACTTGGTCAAATAGCCTTTGTCAAATACTATGTGTCCGAAAGTCGTTTTGTGTGTTGGAAATTCCATTGTGCTGAATATAGACAGTCAATGAAATGTCAACTACAAAATGAGACGAAATTGGCAAGGGAAGTAACTCTTAACAAATACATACACCAACAACGACAGATGCCCCGAAAACATCGCCGAGTATTGGCAGAGACGAGCCATGTGATTGGATGCAAGCTTTTGCTGTGAACTGTTTACTGATTGGTCAAAACTTAATGTCACAGCGATCGATCGTCCTTCATAAGAGTGAATCCAACAGATATATGACGAAGGTATCATCTTTCTTAGCCTCGCGGCACAAAATCCTGTATTTTTATTTGTGCATATTTTAACAAATCTTTAACATTATATTTTAACTTTATCATAATATCGTCAGTCCCCCTTTAAATAAATAAATATATTTTTATTATTTTCATCTTCCTGTCGCCTGTACATTTGCTTCCTATATGCGACCTTTCCTTTCCTTGACCCTTATATGGTCTTATTCTTCACTTATTTGACGAAGGTGTTTGGCAAAGTCACCAATCTTACTCTCTGCAAAGAACTACGATCACTTACCTCTAGCCTGGTCTATAGCCTCTGCTGTGTCCGAGTCCTCATCGTGCTTACTCAGACAGAATATGATAAGAGGACTGGTCATTGTTACGTCCCTCGCCTCAGCATCCTGGAGTGATATGTGCCCTGACCTCTCAACAAACTGGACAGTGGCGCTTTTTATTCGCTTGTCCGGCAAAGTAGAATGGAAGTGGTACGCAACTGAAATGAACAGACGTCAATATTAGAAACAATGATTATTCCGCTACTTGCAATTTTATTACGCCAATTCCACGACTTGAGCATACCGAATGCGCTTTATATTAGTATCATATTAATGAATGGTTGACCCATGATTTTGAAAATTGACCCCTCATTTTATCTATGAATAGGAAATTTGTTGTACACTAGCAGGTGCATAAAGACTAAGTGCTTCTTTTCACACGTTATAGCTGCTTTGTCGGTGACCAATAAAAAATGGAAGGTTGAGCGAGGGGACGACAACATCAGTATGAATAATTCTTATGCTACCATGCTGTAGACCTAACACCAAAGTGCAATCAATAACATGTTTATCGTACCTAGCGATAGAACCTGCATTCTCGCGGCAAGGTTATTAATAACCGCCTGGGCATCCCCAGATATTTGCAAGATAAGCCAACAACTATGCAGAATCACAGTGTTGCATCATAAAACCAGCGAGAAATATATTCATAAAAATACTTTCACATAAACACGAAAATGAAAGGTCAAAGTTCAAATATACCAGGAAGAAGTAACCTCGAATTGATACCGTTCAAACTGATAACGCTTCAAATGTGTAGTTGCATATACTGTTGTATTTACCATTTATTGCTTTTGTGATATCAAATATATCATAATCGTTTTCACAAAGCATTGCATGTACGTCCTTTGAGACGGTACTGCTGGATCATGTAGTCAAACACACTCCAGTGTGCTGTTTATGAGAGCGATAAATATACGAAATATATTTTAAGCTAGGCAAGAAACATTACCTAACCAACAAAAACAATTTGAAACATCAATAAGGAATTAACGTGTGATTTAATATCCATGTGAAATGACTAGAATAATTATGAATTCATTTTTTTATAAATTGACACTCAATATTTTTTACATAGACACACGTGTTGAATGATGATTTTGCAAGTTGGTGTATTTAAAAAAATAATAATATGGAAACACCAAACTTCATATGCTGCCGAAAAAAATAAGGGAACTAAGAATTTGAATTCAGCTAACGTTGAGGCGGACGTGTGCAATACCGTGGCATTGCAGCTGAACGCAACATCCAATCACAATGACATTCCACTTGATGCATGCACAACATGTGATACACGTGCACACACAAACTTAACTGTGTCCACCTATTGGAGAACTCACAATCGCCAATGCAATTGAGGGGAACACACGCTGAAAAATGCCTCCGAGGCAGTATCTGAATGAAAAGACCAAATGGAGAACTGTGGTACGATAGAGGGAGGAACACCACTGTGCCAAGTTTCCGGATATTGGGTAAATCAAAAAGTGTAATTTCACGCCTGTCGGACAAGAACCGTCAAACTGGTGGGGTTGCAATAAGACATGGGCGTGTTAGACCAAAATCAATGACATCTAGACAGGATCGTCTCATTACCTTAATGGCCCTACGCAATAGGTTCAAATCATCACCTGCTATCAATGGGGAATTCCGTGCAATAACTGGACGTCGAATTTCAGTATCAACCGTTAAGAACCGACTCAATCAAGCCCGTCTGAAAGCATAGGTATCAAAGATTGGTGTAGGCTAGGCAGCATCAGGGACGGGTTTAGCACCGGTGGCGTTACACCATTTTCTCTGATGAGTCAAATTTTGCCTCCGATTCACAGATGGCAGAAAAGAGGATAAAATTAAAAGTTCGCAGGTTTCACTGGATTAAATCATGATGATTTGAATCTGGCTCTTGTTATTGTTACAATCAAGAACATTGGAACTCATTTTTTCCACTCTAATATGGCCGGCCCTTTTTTGTGTATTCTGGTAGTCATTTGTTTATTGCCAGACCTGGGGACTTCCAGCAGGTGCACGGTCAGAAGGAGCTGAAAACTGCTACTTGGGCCTGGGCCTTGAGCTGATGCAGATTGCTGGGAGGTGATTAGACAAAAGACTCTGGAGCTTAATGACTTAAAGAGAGGAAACCTTAAAAGAAATATAAGCCACAGCTAAAATTTTGAAATATATACACAGCTCACAAGTAACCTATTCTCAACACATTTTAATGACGCAAATGTTCTTCTAAAACACATCGAACAGCAATAAAGAAGTAAACTTGAACAATAACCTTTAAAAAAGTCGATTTTTATGGAAACTCAATCGGAACATGCCCCACAATAACGTTATTACACTCTACAGACACAGCGTGACGGTCGTATCATTCAAGAAGTCACAGATTGTTTTCAGAATATCACTCTTTTTAGGACCTAAGTGTGTTTAGTAAATGTGAAACCCCTAACTGCACTAACTGTCAACGTCGGAAAAGCACTAAATGGCGTGTTCGGTAAGGAAGATCACTAATTTTGTTTTCTCATTTTAAGCCCACTATGTACTTCCTTCGTATTATCAGATCTAATCTGACCGTATGTCAGACACCGACATGTCTCAGAGTCAGGATTTAAGGTCATAAACTCGGAGCAACAGACCTACATGTAAGGCTCTTGACGAAAAATGATATGTAATCTCACCTGCATTCATACCGAATTTCGCCAATAGAATAATTAGGATGAACCGACATGATTCGAAAGACAAATTCATGCTTCTTGTCGCCTCCTGTGCACTGCTCAAATGTGACCTATGATAACATCGATTGTTTCCTACTTCCCCAACGAGTGGTTATCTACACTTGAGTGGACCGTGTATCACGGGCTTGTATGTACACAGTTTTGGAGATGTAGTAACGTCAAATTAAAATCATGCCAACTGCGTTATTCGGATGATATGCTCCATTTCTGTATCACAGTGGCACGTATTCTTAGTCATATTCGTATTACTTCCTGTTTGATCATGTTGCGTGTTAGATAATATGCCTTTGACGGTGTTACCCAGGGCCTGATCCAGGATTTGCGTAAAGGGGGGGGGGGGGGGGGGGGTACGCCCTGGCCCCCCCCCCCCCCCCTGGATCCGGACCTGTTAACATTGGCGGACTTGTATGGATGCAGTTCTGCACATCTCATAAAGCAATGCTAGGTGTTTTCTGAAGGGGCACCAGTGTGGTATATTGTTGGTAGAACTTTGCACGATACTGTACATTGCCTCAGTTTTACCACCATTTTGCTATCAGTGACACTTTGGCGTAGTGACTGGTAACAAAAAGGGTAAATCGGCATCTAAACGGTTTCGTGAAAATAAAATCACGGATGTGCTCATAGTGCTGTGTTAACTGTGTCCCAAGAGTCTTAGTTTTCTAAGTCGACAAATACCGGCAAATAGTAAACAACCGGGCAAAAGAAACTTATCACTTATAAATTAAGTTTTATCTGAACCAAAGACGCTGAAATAAGTTTGAACGTTTTGAAAAAAAAAACATTCGCCAAAACACACCCTATGCACACATGGGAGTCACGTTTTACACAAGTCTTTAAATTTCGTGCAATCATAAACCATCGCCAAAACATGATGTTTGCGATCTGTTCAAAATGCTCGCCCATGATTTTTGCATAAATACCGTTGTGGAAAAGAGCAAGGATGCAGTATGAAAACGAACATCAGGGATGAGTCGAGTCTCACACAGGCACAACGTGACAAAGCTATTGGTATGGCCAACATGGAAGAGGGGTTGCCCAACGGCACATTGCAAGATCCTTCAAATGCAGTCAAGCTGCCATCAGCAACATGTTGCACGGTTATCGGCAAAGAGGCCAGCCCCAAGACATTGCAAGATCTGCAAGACCAAGGGTCACAACGGCAGTTGACGAACGTTACATCCGGACAGGCTCGTCACAGCGACGTCAACAGCAGCAACATCACTGCGACACACCATCAGCAGACGAACAGTCTTACGTCGACTTCGCATGGGTTGTATCAGAGCCTACCGTGCCTTCTGTGAAGTGTTCTTGACCCCTCTACACCGTCAATGCAGATTACAAAGGCAGCGGCGTGTACGTCGGTGGCAGTGACGTGATTGGGAAAGAGTGCTGTTCACGGATGAACGTTGCTTCAACCTGTTGCAAAATGCTGACCGATGCCGTGTTTATCGACGTAAAGGCGAACGACTGGCACCTAACTGCAGCGTCTTGGAATGGAGCGATATATGCGGTTAGCAGAGAATAAGGCTTGTCATCGTCTGTGGAAATCTGACTGGCCAAAAATACAGGGATGAAGTTTTGCCACCGGTTGTAGTGCTATTCTTACGTCGACACCAAAGGGTACCCTTTCGCAGCAGGACAATACACACACCTCATTCCACCAGGTATGGTATTTAATGTCGCACTGGGCTGCTGATGGGTGAATAATGACACAAGACGGTGTAGATTCTAAAAGGGATTATTCCTGTTTATTTCGACCACAAGGATCGTCAATCCGTGAATCACGCCTTCGTCTTAGGGACACGTGCCTCAAAACCCCACAACTCTATGGCCGTGTGCAATTCAGTCCCTGCGTAAATCCTTCTAGAATATATTTGTTTTCTTTTTCATAAAATTTTATTCACAAATGAAGAGGGCTAACACAGAGACGAGACAAGGTGCCACTAGCCTCCAAGAAATAAAAGAAACTTAACACTGTGTTCGGAGACTAGTAGCTACATCAAATATAGAAGAAATTCTTAAGGGGATAGTACAGCGAGATGAAAGGCGGTTGATAGAGCTAACTATAAACGAGTTGTAACCTAATCTACATGCTAACGCAACGGGACATGGGAACACAGACAACGATACAGACACAGTATACAATATATTGAGTAAATAAAGACGTGCCTACTTGGCTTGAAACAAAAACTACACAGGTGCAACAAAACTGAAATGATGTGCAAAACATGATATATATTACAAACAAAACTTTTTTTTATGTAAACAAGATATAACTAAGCAATACGTTCAAGCTAATATAAAGTACGTGAAGGCTATATTACTACAATATGCAAGTTGTAACGGAAGCTTAGAAGTAGAACACTAACTTATTATTTTCTAACTTACAAAAACAGTCAGAGGATAGCCAGTAAGATCGGAAATCAGATGAGGAGAGACCGTATCAGTCCACACGAATACGAGTCTTAAGGAGTGTAAAGAAACGCAAGACAATATCATGAAGAGGTCACGTGATACAAAGCCTGCATGGAAAGCATGGTCAGCTAGAAAGCTTAGCAGCTGATTACGCCAGAGTGACTAGGCTGAAATAGACAAGGCTCTATTGATGTTAGTACATCTAACAATGCTAGAAAGTGTTAACAAGGGGCTTGAAATATTATAAATTATATTATATACTGAGAAGTGAAAGAAACCTATTTATATTACTACTTATATTTGCTATATACAATACAAATATACATCATGTCACATATACAAAGGACGATAGAAAATGGAAGAATTTACATATCACCAGGTCCACCAACGGAATATCCAGTTGCAAATTCAGTCGGAAACTCCAGACTGCCTAATTAAACTTTACAGTCGTATCTTATACAATCAACACAACATATAAACATTACACTTACAGACAGTAGAAACAAAGACACACATTGACAAGTGACAGACAGATGGATTATCAGAAAGGGGACGATGCTAATACAAAGGAAGGATTAAAGTGTCAGGGACGAAAACCAGTGTTAACCTGGGGCATACTTGTTTCTGGCGTAAGGTGGGCATTAATACAATAATAGTTGTAATCGAGGAAGGCTAACTGATTATATTAGCCGGAACATGTTGTTGCCTGTTGGTACAGTGAACCTGATTGGGTTTTGTATCTCCTCTCACTGAACGATTCATTATTAAATAGTGCACAATTTAAACATACACGATAGACTTATAGACAGCCAATGAAGTAACTCTTGATAAATTTAAACACATAACGTCTTTACTTCGCCGAGTGTTAGGAGTCACGCGCCACATGATTGGACCCAAGCTTTCGCTGTGGAAGCTTCGCCGATTGGTCAAAACCCCAGCCTCGAGGTAATCGTCGTGAATAGGAGTGATTCCAGGGTGTATCACGGACGTTGGTGGAGACATTATGCAATGGATTTCGAAGATGACGCAAACTGTCCGTGCCTCGTGTCGTTACATCACTGCTGATACCATATGAGCATGCTCAGACAATATCTCATATTTCAGATTGTCTTGAAATCGTGTGCATACTTAGACGTCAGTAATTTTCTGTTTTAACAGTCATCGATGTATTAACACGCGTTGGTTCATATTATTATCATCAACTGGAATTTATGTATGTTCAATCTGAAATGGAATTAATTATTGCTTTAACATAATGGTTAAACTATACATGCTTTACCCAAAAATGAAAAACAAAATCCGTCATGACCACATATTTAGGACAATACAAGAGGTGTGAGTCTACTTCATATGCAATAACTCTAATCAGTATTAGGAGCAATGCTAAATACGAGCAAATACCCTGGACAACATCAACAAAATGATCAGAAAACGAGTCCACGGACTGCAGTAGTTGTGTTTGTCTTGGTGGCGGGTTCGTTTGCAGACAAATCGCTTAACTGTAAGAAGTTTCACATTACGTGATGGTATTGTATAACTAATGTCAGTTAATCTATGGTCGCTTTGAGACCTGGGAGAGAACTCTTGCCAAAGATGTACAAGGAGTTTTTGAGATCTAGTGTGTTTCGATTCGTGGACCCCACGTCGTTCATGTGCGACCGGCGGGTTCGGCATGGGTGTCAGGTAACCAGGATCTTGTCCAACTGAAACGTGTGTTATGTGACCTTCGTTCACACTGCATAAAACTTAGATTGCTATTATTCCACACCACAGATCTAAAGTAAGTTTCCCTGAACGCGTTCTTCTTGCACGCGTTCTGCCTGAGTTCATACGCGTTCCAACGTGTTCTGCATGCATTCAACAGGCGCCCTTGCCTCTGTTCAACACTGGTTTCTGCGTGCGTTCAATACGCGTTCCAGCGTGTTCTGCATGCGTTCAACACGCGCCCTGCCTCTGTTCAACACACGTTTCTGCATGCGTTCAATACGCGTTCCACCGTGTTCTGCATGCGTTCAACACGCGTCCTACCTCTGTTCAACACACGTTTTTGCATGCGTTCAATACGCGTTCCAGCGTGTTCTGCATGCGTTCAACACGCGTCCTGCCTCTGTTCAACACACGTTTTTGCATGCGTTCATACGCATTCTGCATGCATTCAACAGACGCCCTGCCTCTGTTAAACACACGTTTCTGCATGCGTTCTGCATGCATTCAACAGGCGCCCTACCTCTGCTCAACAGACGTTTCTGCATGCGTTCAATATGCGTTTTGCCTGTGATCAGCATGAGTTCTTCCAGTTTTGTAATTCCTCGTTTTCAGTTATACTGTATGGTCACTTTGAGACTGATATCTTGCCAAATATTTACCTGGAGTTTTGAAACCAGTGTTTCCACATTCGTGGATCCCACGTCGTTCATGTGCGACCGGAGGTTTCGGCATGGGTGTTAGGCATCTAGCGTCTGGTCCAGCTGAAACATGTGTTATGTGACGTCCGTTCACATTGCATACAACTTTGATTGCTTCTTAATTGTGTACTGCCACATATACTTTTCTGGATACTGAATCGTCAAGCTAAACCATTTTCATAAGCATTTTCTCTACTTGCAATAGGAACTAATACAGCACAAGACCATCGAACAAATGAAAAGATCTAATTGCTTTAGAACATAAATCACAACTCACATTCACTGTCCTGTTGCATTTGCATTTGCAGCTCTGTATAATCTTGCAACATTGAAATATCTCCGACCGAATCATATTCTGATTGTGTGGATGCTACAATCAATGTTACTGATGTTGTTTTAACTCTGTGATCTAATCCATAAATCTTTGACCTGAAAATAAATTACCTTTCGCATTTCCTGTTGATTCCTCATTTATGTTTTAACCAAGAGTTTTTTTTTCTACAGCAACAACAATAGTTTAAATCGTGAGTGGAGACCATGTCATTGATCATCTGTTTTGTTCAGATAACATATTCATATTTTTCCTGATAGAAGTGATGTAATCTTCCCTTCGTTGTTCTGAAGCCTGTTGTTTCTGCCATCACTCTGAAATCGTACTTTGTCCCTGGTTGGAGACCTTTCACTTCAGCATACACAACACCACCAGCCTGATGCAGTTTACTCTTTATGGTGGTGTTCTTCCACTCGGTGGATCCCTGAGAGCGATGTTGAAAGATAAATGTCTGAATCAAGTTGACTCCTCCTGAGAAGTTTGGAATTCACTTCAATATGATCGATGACGTCGTTTAGAGGACTATTGTAAAATTTAGCGGTGTATGTGGCGAGACAAAACTTGCTTCTCAGTAATACTCATCTGAATCACGTCTTATTATTTCCAAGCATTCACAACACATATGAAGATATATTGTAGCATTGACGTGATATAATGATGAATGATACTCTTTCAATCTCGTACGAGTTTGATCTTAATTACCTTCAGTAGAGAGATTGACGTGAGAAGAGGAAAATCCTAAAATGTTGCAAACTGTCACCATGTAATCACCAGAATGCTTCTCACTGAAATTAGAGATAACACAAGACAGGTTGAAACCATCAAATGCGGCTTGTGCACCATTCTTCTCCAAAGGCACATTCGTTGCTTCAACCAAAGATGCCTGCGCTACCACTGATCTGGGAAATGTCCAGTTGTAGGTCGTAATACTCATACCCCTGGTGTAGAATGTCTGATACACGAGAACAGATTATCAAACCTCTCCAGTCATTAGTCCAGGAAAATCAACTGTCGCTTGAGGCTTAGCTGCGAACATGCAACAAGAATGTAAAAAAGTATTAATATGAAATTAATGACTGAATACGAAACACCACCTCTCACTTACAGTCGACTCGTACTGTCTCCTGAATCTCGAATGTCATTCATATCTCGAGCCATACTGCTGGCCCCGACCTCCTGTCTATATTTATCATAAAGTTTGTATATGTATCTCGAACTTCGACATTCACGTACACACGATATATCGAACCCAAACGCTGGCCCCCAAAGTGTAATTAAGTATACATTTTGTACCTCAATCTCTCACTTCTTGACGACTTCGTATATAAGCGACTGCACATTAACCAAGTGGCTGTGCAAATGAAAGACTTTTTAGGTTGTTGTCTTACCTGTCATCAGTTTATGCAAAGCAAATTAAAAATCATCAACTCTTTATGTCAGGTTTCGGAATATCAAAACTGAGTATCATTTCCAGACAGGATTAATCCAGTGCAGACCTCTTAACACACGATTAAGGTTGTGTTTTCGTAATGTTTAATGGCGACTCGCTTGGTCGTGTTTACATATTTGACAGGGTTAGATAAACTCCATTGTTGGCAATTCATTTTCTGAAAAGCTAAGCGTACATCGGCAAAGGCAACTGGAAGATGTCGCACAGATCAGTTTTAACCGCTCGTACACCGGTCGTACTCCAGGAAACTAGCTAGCAACTGCGAGAAACTAGGCAGTCCCAGTTGCAGCTACGCACTCATCGACAGCGACTGGGTCGTAACCAGTGAAGAGTACGCTAGGAGGCGCTTGAAATTATGTGACTATTTCAAGAAGGTGGTCGTGTGTAGGCAAAACGTTTATCATACTATATTTGAACAAAATGTAGACTAATGATTGAGATAATGGCCCAAGAGGCTGTAACAATACGTTCAGACCAACATAGAGGTACTGGCCAGAAATAAAGGCAGATTTTGATATATTTTCCGGGATAAAAGCTGTCTGCATACGTGCGTTGTGACGTGTAAAAAATCGTAGTTGCTTGTTTAAGTATGTAGCATATTATAAATACTTGTACACACACACACATGCATGCAAAAACATCGTCAGCGGCATCGGTCCAATCATTCGCCATTTTGTTTTGTTTTAGTGTAAAATTAAGTCACATGACCAAATTGTTACCAAATCCATTTCTGCAATAAAAATGTTTTCGGTATTTTCAAGCTGATTAGCTTTGAGAGCTGATTACTCAATATCTACATCCGCGCGAACCGACACATTTCGTGGTGTCAGGTCACACATTTGATGATTTAACATGGAATGACCCTACTGTTTATCTTACTGAATAAATTCTGCCTTCGACTCACCACTCTCGCATTGTCTTTTCTCCACTGGAGTAAATCCTATTAAAGTGTTTCAGCAGATTTCTAGGTCCTAAATCCTTTCCCACTCATTTGGCACTTGTATGGTTTCTCTCTGGTGTGAATCGTCATTTGCACTAGCAGGGATCCTGAACAAGTACAGTGAAATCCGGATAAGTAAAATTTAGTTATCCGATAGTTTACTTATCCGAACCCCGCTAAGCAGTCTAAATATCAAACCAAGATATAAAAGACATGTGATTACCGGGCTTGTTCGAAGCTTTGCCTCCATCAGTTTGCCCCACGGACACATTGGGAAGCACTTACGTTTTTTACGAGCAATTACAGTACAAACAAACGTAGTGAAAACACTGTGAGTTGGATATTATCAGTTTGTGGTAATTGGGATCATCACTTGTGTATGTTACTTATCCGATGGCATTTACTTCCTTAGGTGATTGAAGGGACCTGGAAAATCATTTAAGTTGTCCAGATTTTTCACTTAACCGATTTTGCGTATCTTTATCAACCAGTTTAGCTATCCGGATTTTTGACTCAACTGGATTGCACTTATCCGTTATCAAAATAACGCTAAATAAAGAAACACGCAGGGACCACAGAAAATGATTTACTTATCCGGATTTCACTGTAAATCCTTTCTCAAAGCACTTCACAGTTGTATGGTTTCTCTCTGATGTGAATCGTCATGTGCACTAGAAAGGATCCTGAAGAACCAAATCCATTCTCAAATAGTGAGTGAGTGAAACGATTTTTACATTGCAGGGGGCAATATTTCAGCCATACCGCAATGTGATGTGCAAGAGGCACATCAGGAAAAGGGACGACACAGGATCGATAGTAAGAAAGTGAAAGCAAAAGATCCCCATTTTAGTCGCCT